>JAOQMS010042720.1:0-13168 GCA_027563885.1 Erythroxylum longipes
ATTAAATTATTAATTGTGATTATTATTTATTATTATGATTTTTGGAAACAAGGTTGATGTAAACCTGTAAAGTATACGGTACCTAACTGTACAATATATCAGTTGACTATTTTGCAAATTTCAAAAATTTCAGGGACTATTTCATAAATATAAAAAATTACTCGAAACGATACCCGGTATTGACCGGTACCGATACAGTACCGTACCAGAACTTAATCCAGTACCAAGTTTGGTACGGTATTCACAACTTTGGGTTCATCTGTTTCGTTTGACATTATTTATTAGTTCACAATATAGATCAAAATAGTTAAATCTATTTTTGACTAAGTTTTTTATCAAGATGGATGCTAAGGCTTTTCGTTGTCATAAATCTAGAAGTGTTGTCTATTTATGTAACTTATGCTTTTAATTACTGATTTTGTTTAAAGTTTTACAAATTATATTGCACATTAAATCAATAAAAAGTGAGGTTTAAAGTTTAAAGACTAAACCCTCATGGAACCAATATATAATGAATAAAAAGCATAAATTATAAGAATGAGCACAAATATAATATAAAATTAAAGACTTTATTGACTTAAAAATAAAATATTAATATTTATTAATATATAATCAACTAATTCTAATAATTCTAAATAAAATTGAATATAATATACATATCATAAATTAATAGTAGTAATTAAAATTGTGTTTATGAAAGAAGTCGTGTCTCATCACTATCAAAATTCTAAATTTTTTAATACTATTTAAAGACTCATAAACTAAACTTTCATACAAAGTATCTACTTCAACATTTTCTATTATAATTAAATAAATTATAAATTAGTAATTTATTAAATTATTTGTTATAATATATCATACTTTTATTTTTAAATATATTTAAAATAAGAAAATAACTAACCATTCATAGATGTTATTAATTTATTTGTTATAAAAAAATATATTTTCTTCATAAATCGCTCTTTCAAGTTTACTGTAATCAAGATCAAGCAATGATTCTTTTACAAAAAACAGCACAGTCAATGTGATCAATATCAACTTGATCATATATGCTCTTCTTAGTTTACTATAAAATATAATTAAAATTTAATAAAACATAAAATCACTTTAGAAATAAAAATTTAATCCAAAAAATACCTATTATTCATCCCCATATTATAGATAATGTAAATTACATCATTGGATCTAATGTTCTAAATGATTTCGTATATTCATATGAATACATTCAAAAGCACTTTAATTATATTCACAGCCTTATATTGAGATTGTTTGATTGAGTAATATAATAATAAGTTCTTTTGAATATTTGAACACTTTATTAAACAATCTCCACCACTTATCTCTGTTTTAAAGTAAGAGTTCCAGCAAAAAATTCACAATATGATATTAATAAGTAAAGAATGAATCTAAAGTTATGAAAACTTACTAAACTACATCTTTTTCGTTACAAGATCTCTCCTTGCAAATGGTCTAGCCAACCTTCCTCAACCTTCAATGATAAAATTGAATTTTATTTATCGCCTTTAATTTATGCCTTTGCATTCAAATCACATTAAAAATATCACACATAATATTATCATTTGTACATACATCTTCACTATATAAATAATAAAAATTGACAAAGTAAGTTGTTAAATAGTTCTTTTGAGTAAGATGCTTATCCCATTTCCAGTTGAGAATATCTGTAAAAAGCTTTTATAATTTCTCCTTCTCTTCAAAAAGATTCACAATTATCTTCCAAACTCTATGCATAATATTATATATATAAGCCAAAGATGGATTTTTATATGAGTCGACATCCTAAATAACCTTCTAAGTGGAGTCATAATCTTCACAATAATTAAAGCATACATCCCAAATTTTAGTATCGAGGATAATAATATTGTACTCTTTTCCTTTTATACTCTTTGATAACTTATGGATTAAAAAGTGTTTACTTGTCAATAAGTTTTGAAGCTCTTCTTTATGATCATAAACATTTTTTTAAAAAGTTATAAATATAGTTGCAAATCTAGTTACAATAGGACATACAATTTCAAACCAATTTTCTTACCTTCTTAACTAAGATATAAGATGATTATACACAAAAATTTTGATCTTAGATGCACATAAATTAATTAGAAATATAATTCAGACTACCATTATCTTTTAAAGATTTATAAAGTATATGGAAACTAATAATGTAACGTGTGACTCTTTGCGCCCTTTTTGTATTGGACTATACTTGGAGATACTATTTATATTGAGATATACAATGTTGTATATGAGTTCAAAAGTGTATTTGAATCCTTTGGGTATTTATGCTAGTGATATATAATGCTATATGCCCTTATATGAACTTAGAGTTCATCGGTACGTGAAATCTTGGAGATTTCTAACATATAAGCTTCTAAGTGTGTAAAATCGATTCCATTGGATGGATATGGCCATGGTGGCAGAGTTAATGTGTTCTAATGCCTTAGAGGTGATTAGAAATAATTTATAGATTTATTGGACACTTAAAAAGCTTAATTTGAAAAGTTGATGTACATAAGGGCTTATTTACAACCTGTTAAAAGTTAAGGGACATAAATGTAATTTTTCAATTCTTGGAGAACCAATATGTAATTTTATAAAGTTAAGGGGCTTAATTCTAATTTGCATAAGTTCAAGGAACAAAATGAAAATAAAAGTATTGTTCATTCTTAAATTTTGAGCTTAATTGCAAATTTAGGAAAAGTTTGAAGAGTATAATGGTAATTTGACATAAACTAAGGACAAAAAGGTAATTTCACTATGTTTGGTCAAAGAAGAGTCAAATTCTAGACCCTTATTTATGGTGTAACCGTGCACCCCTTCATTAAACATTAGAAACACTTTGTTTTAATTAAAAGAAAGGAGAAGAAAAGAGAAGAGAGGAGGAGAAGTGGAGTTTCGGCCATCACCCATCTTTCACCTTTTTTTTTTTATTCTTTAACCCAAACCTAGGTGTTCTAAGGTGATTTGGGGTCAAGGAACTCAAATCTATCATTAGATTTAAGAAATTCTTGAAGATATCACCAAAGGAAAGTTTAGGTAAATTTTGTCTCATGTCTCTCTACATTATGATTTTGAGTTTGGTGTTAAGATATGTTGTTCTCCATACTTGAATATACATGAAACATGGTTTAGATGAATGAAATGGGTCATGGAGAAGTTTCTTTAAGCCAAAACCGAAATGGTCTCTCTTTAGTGAAACTTGGTGAAATTGTGAATATCTTTTGAAATTGATGGTTTAAATGAATTCTATGATGTGAATTGATGATGAGCTTTCAAGTTTATGCCTTTATGTGTTTGATAAATGCCTAAATGAACTTGTGTTCGCTCAAGGTTACACGCTCTAGGTTTTACTAATTATAACCTTGGTAATTACTGCAAGCACGTGGGTCGTTCGCGTAGTACCTAAGGTGTCGATCCCACGAGGAAGAGAACTAGTCCTAAAATCATAAGGCAGCTAAGTTCGCAATTAACCTAATTAAACAACTAATGCAGCAATCAATATAAGAAATTAAAGTGCCAGAGAGTCAATAAAATAGCAAAATCACAGCCCAACTCAAAATCGACCTAGAAATTATCAAGGAAGAGAAAGAGGATTTTAATTCGAAACTAAGAAAACCTAATCAATTATGTAATTATTGAGTTAACAGGTCTAGGCGGTCTTAGGGTGAATTACTCTCTCTCGAGTTATAATTCTTAACCCTAATTAGTAATCCTTTATGGGAATTGCGATCTCTCAATCTACAATTGGTCCAAAACCTAAATTAGTTCTAAAATTGCCTATTAACCTACCAGGAATCTATGCTCGATCTCTCGTTATACGACTCTACCGTGTTGACTCAATTCTCTACCTATCGATTAACCTAACTCTCATTAGCCCAAAACACAATCGAATAAAATTTATTAATCTCAAGAATCAAAATCTGAAAGTGAGTATAAACGTAAACTCAACATTCACACAACGAATCTCAACACCTATTTCAATTCTATACATAAATAAAACTAAAATAAATGGAAATACTATCGAGAATGGAATCTCAAAGCGGTGACGGAAGGAAACCACCTGTTCTGGAAAATACTTCGCGTCTAGCATGTCTCCATATTTCTCTTCCTTCTCCTTTCTCAATTTCTTGATCTCTCTCTAGGTCTCTCTCAGATTTGACAAAACTTCACTCTTTTGGCATGACTCTCTTCACTCTCTAATAACTGCTGCGGCTGTCACATCATGTTCTATTTATTCTGTAGAGGCCTTAGGTCAAACTCGGGGTCGAAACGGTCCAAAATCACTCAAATTTTGAGTTTTTGTGTCAGTTCGACGTAGGGCACTATCATGGCCCTGCCTGCCATGATCGTAGGCGGCACTTTTTCCCTTCTGTCACAATCGTGGCCTGAAGTGCACAATCGTGGCCTGACTTGACGCTCTCTGTCATGATCGTGGCTCCTGGTGCACGATCGTGGCCTGGCTGCCTCTGACTCTTCCTCTTATGTCACGATCGTAACCACTATGTCTTTTAGCCCGAAACTCTTCAGATCTTCACCGTTCTTCCCTGTTTATCCTGCAATACTAGCACACACATTAAGGTATCTAAAAAATATGCAATTTAAACTCAAAGATTCAAACTAACCCATACAACACTTAAACACAAAAATTAATCTAATTAAATGTATACTCAACACTCAATTTAACACAAAATGCATAACAAATTAAACCCTAAAACATCATACAAAACACTACTATCAACATCCCCACACTAAACGTTTGCTTGTCCTCAAGCAAACAAAACAACAACACGTAACAAAACAAACACACCATGCAATGATGTAATAATGGCTCTAATCTGCATGAACTAAATTTAATCTTGGACACACTTATTCGAATTACGTCAAATCATTAACATGCAAAATATGTGTCTAGGGGCTTTGAACTAAATATACAACTGACTCAAGACCAAGTGTTCATTTATTTACCTAGTTTAATTGTGCACACACATTAATAATTTTTCGGTCCCTCAGACTCGGTAACTGTTCCTAGATATAGTTCTATGAAACTTTAACCCTAATACAAGTCCGATAGGTATTTATTTAAAACACACAATTATTTATTTATTTATTTATTATTATTATTATTATTTTCACCAAGGACTCAGCCTTTTACTCGGAGGTAAACATTTGTGATGAATGTCGATCTGGTTACTCGACTAAGTCATTTATTTACAGCTTGGTTAAAACGTCATTATAGCCTTTTTACGTAAAGGCACACATTTGTGGTGCGTGTTGATCCGATTACTCAGCTACATCACATTTTCAACTGGCTACTAGCTCTATTTATAAGCTGAAGGTCAACGAAATAGTGATTATTAAACACTTATTAAAACTCTTTTTTGCCTACATTGTTACTTTTAGCTATTCGTTTCCATGAAAAAAAATACTAGTTAAGCTACTTAGCTAAAAGGCCTCAAATTATGAATGAATGTGACAATCTAAAGGGTGCTAAATACACTAAGTCCTAATTAGGCTATATATTTATCCAAAGGCCCCCTATTTCACTAATTTCGTAGGCTAATGATCGTTCACAACTTGATAGACTATGTCCCAAAATTAAATAAATTTCACTCAATCTAAGCCATTGACACATTCACACACTCCACACAATGTAACCTACTACTATCATACAGTATGCAAAATTCACATTTACAAGCAAAAACACAGAATCCCTCCCCACACTTGAACAACACATTATCCTCAATGTGAGAAGAGAGCACACACCCGGGGGAAATAAACACAATATATGAAAAACATAAGAATAAAATGCTAACAGAAAATGAAACGAAAAGGGTTAGAACATAAAATCGTTTATGGTGATACAGGTGGTGATAGATATAGTGTTGAAACCAAATCAGCTTGACATTGAAAATGTTTCCCTATTTTATAAGTGAGTCAAAAGAACAAAAGATTAGCACTTCAAACCGTTCCAAATCATTCACGACTTATTTAAGAATTTAAAACAAACCTAACTACACAACAATTTAAACCTACTACTAATCATGCTAATTTATGGTCATTAGCTTGACCTTCATCCTTTAAAACTCAGCCAGAATTAATTATGAGTGTCTTGCTTCCACCTTTTTCGTTCAACATCAATTTTGTAGCCCGTGAGTAAGCTCTAAATTGCAAGATGATAAAAAGGATAATATTAATAAATTATGAAAACCAATTAATTTTAGTAATGTCCTTTTCACTAACAGACTGTCAATAAAATGGGGAATAATGAAACTTCTTAAATCTTCCATTGAATCTAATAGTTTATCCCGTACGAAGGTGAATTTTTCTCCTTCTCCCTTCATCACCTTCGTCTCCTGTGCTTCTTCTACTACATGAACAGAGACCTTTATCACTTCTTTAAACTCAATGTCTGTTGTTGTCTATTCATTGTCCTCTTATTCATCATAAGATTCGAACACATCAATTATCTTGAATGAGCTACTAACCTTCGGATTCTTAAATACATCATTCATGTGGAATGTCTCTTCATCATAATCAATCCAAAGGATAGGGTTATTTGCATGGACATTTACCCAAGAATTTTCTATTTTCGTATGTGGTATATCCAAGACTGGTGAATAATAGAGAAGGTTGGAATTTTTTCCTCATGCACTTCCATCGTCTTTTGGTTGCCAATGAATTGGGGTTCGACATGGCTTCCCCTGGTTCTTCTAGATCTATCCCATTCCTAAGTGTGATAGCCTCGTATTGCTCTAGTTGTTGTAATTCCATTTTTCTCAAAAAGTCTTCCACACTTTTCTTAGAAAATTCACGGGAAAGTTGTCTTACTTGAATCTCCAAGTTATGAATAAAAGCGGTATGTTTTTTGTCACTTAATCAATTTGCTCTTCTAGTATCTTCTGCCTTCTTCCATATCTGTGAGCTTATCCAAGATCTTGTCCAATTTAGAATCCCATGAACTGGATTCGTCATGTTGAAATTCAAATAGATCTTGGTGTCCCATGTGAGTACTTGTATTGTTGGACCAATAGAAATCTGGGTGGTTCTGCCACACTGAAGTGTACATGGTCCAATAAGGGTAGTTATTTCTCCAACCATATTGCGACTCATTGTAATTCTCAAAATTTCCTTGCTCCCTATAATATCTATCTTCCATCATTATTTAGCATTCAACTCTTCAGATATCCCATTCTATGATGTCTCGATGTGTTTTTACTTTACGCCCCAAATTTTTTTTAAGAAAAACAAAAGTTAGTGGAAAAGCCTTAGACTAAAGATAATTATAACCTTGGTAATTACCGCAAGCGCACGGGTTGTTCAAGTAGTACCTAAGGTGTCGATCCCACTAGGAAGAGAACTAGTCCTAAAATCTAAAGGTAATTAAGTTTGCAATTAACTTAATTAAACAACTAATGCAGAAATCAATATAAGAAATTAAAGTGCTAGAGAGTCAACAAATAGCAAAATCACAACCCAACCCAAAATCGACCTAGAAATTATTAAGGAAGAGAAAGGGGATTTTAATTCGAAACTAAGAAAACCTAACCAATTATGTAATTATTGAGTTAACGGGTCTAGGCGGTCTTAAGGTAAATTACTCTCTCTCGAGTTATAATTCTTAAACCTAATTAGTAATCCCTAATTCAAATTATACGAATTGTGATCTCTCAATCTGCAATTGACCCAAAACCTAAATTAGTTCTAAAATTACCTATTAACCTATAGGGAATTTATGCTCGATCTCTCATTACACGACTCTAACGGGTCGACTAAATTCTCTACCTATCGATTCACCTAACTCTCATTAGCCCAAATCGATGATTTTTACCCAGCTCACCCTCTCAGTTTGTTGCCGAATGATTAAGAACAGAATTGAAATCTCAATCAACTCAATAAGAAAACACAATCGAATAAATTTTATTAATCTCAAGAATCAAAATCCGAAAGTCAGTATAAACATAAACTCAACATTCACACAACGAATCTCAACACCTATTTCAACTCTATACATAAATAAAACTGAAATAAATGGAAATACTGTCGGGAACAGAATCTCAAAGCGGCAATGACGACGGGAAACCACTTGTTCCAGGAAGTACTTCGCATCTAACACGTCTCTGTGTTTCTCTTCCTTCGTCTCCTTCCTCAATCTTTTGATCTCTCTCTAGGTCTCTCTCATATTTGACATAATTTCGCTATTTTGGCACGACTCTCTTAACTCTGTAATAACTGTTGGTGGCTATCACATCATGTTCTATTTATTCTGTGGAGGCCCTAGGTCAAACTCGGGGTCGAAACGGTCCAAAAAATCACTCAAATTTTGAGTTTTCGTGTCAGCCCAATGTAGGGCACGATTGTGGGCTGCACTTTTTCCCTTCTTTCATGATCGTGGCCTGATGTGCATGATCTTTGCCTAACTTGACACTCTCTGTCACGATTGTGGCTCCTGGTGCACGATCGTGGCCTAGCTGCCTCTTCCTCTTCCTCTTCTGTCACGATCATGGCCACTGTGCATGATCGTGGCCTGTGTCTTTTAGCCCGAAACTCTTTAGATCTTCACCGTTCTTCCCTATTTACCCTGCAACACTAGCACACATATCAAGGTACCTCAAAAACATACAATTTAAGCTCAAAGATTCAAACTAACCCATTAAAACACTTAAACACAAAAACTAATCTAATTAAACCCTAAATGCATACTCAACACTCAATTTAACACAAAATGCATAACAAATTGAAACCTAAAACATCATACAAAACAATACTATCAACTTGGCTTAGGATTTAAGGATTTTAATGTTGTGCAGTGGAAAAAGGCTTTCATGTATACTTAGAGTAAACTTGAATTTTTGCTTAGATTGATAAGAAGTGGCCTAATGTTCTTGGATAAAAATGTGCTTAATTATACTTTTAAATGTGTAAGTATTGGCTCAAAGGCATTAAATGCCTTGGAAAATGCAAAGGAAAACTTATACGAATAATAAGAGAAGTAACCATGTGAGAAGCTTCATAGCCGAATCGTATAGCTTAAAAAGTGTGATATTGTATTTTATACACTTATGTGACGGTGTATAAATATAAGATATATGTTGAGTAGTAAATACATTGCATTTGTATGTATAAAGATTTGGAAGCTATGGATCAAGGAGCTCGTACTGAGTATTGTTGAAATCAAAGGAGTGTATACCTTCTTTTGAGGTGAGGTGGGGAAAACATATCTCTCTAATAGGCTTAGGACAACCCAAGACAGCATAATGACTTGTATATGAATTTTGAACCTAGGTAATGCATAGTAGAATTTAATCTAAAATAGATGCTAGTATACTTATATTTTTAATAAATGACATTTTTTTAATAACTCTTTGCACTTGGAGTGAAACGATATTGTTTTCTACAAACCTGCACTTGAAGTACAAAGGACAATATTTTATTTTCTGAAACTACATTTTCGAACAACTTTGCTCTTGATTGGAAAAGATGACTTTCACTGTATGAAATAACGTTTTGAAACTTACATATGCATAACCGAGTCATGTATGCTGCATGTATGTGTTCTCTTTTGGCTTAGAGCCATGGTAAGGTTCTATGTTATCCGTTGGACCGATAAATAAAGGCATGGTACCTTACTTGATTTTTTTGTACTTAATATTTGTATATGATTTTTTGTTATTGGTGAGGAAATGATTGGCCAATCGTGTGCTGAGCACAACAGATTAAGCGACTCTTGTACTCTTGACGCTGGTACATAAAAGTCAGGTCCTTGCAATGACACCTTTCTGCAGGACTTGTGGGTGATTGTACACCTAAAGGTTTGGTCACGGACGAGGTCATCATTTAGGGTCATGATGCTTTTGTCAACCGTAGTCTAGACTTACCACAGATGAAAGTCAAGTCAACACTAGGATTAGGTGGGTGTGCACACTAGTTTGGCCGACTAGTGGTAACACAGATAATTATTCTGGCTTATTCTGATATTTGGCTTCCTGAAGAGATTTGATTTTTACATGTGATGCTTTTTTTCTTATGTGTACTGGAACTGGAACCTATGTTCACTAAATGAGTGATTAATAGGGTAGGCCTATGTAGTTCCTAACTAGTATGGTATGAGCCATAGACTAGATCTATGTGTGTTTATGTTATGCATATTCACTTCATAGGTGGTTATGTACATGTTAGATGTATAAAACTGTGTTTAGGTTATTTAGTCCGTTTTGGTGTATACCGGATTCTATTTGAGATATATGTTTCTTCTGCTCACTGAGTACATAGTGTACTCACCCCTTCCCCTTCCCAACCATGTAGGTTAATTTGGTGAGTTTGAAGTTCTGAGTAGATCGTGCTGTCTTTTGACATTTTCGGGGTATTACCGCACGAGGGTAGTCTCCGTTTTGTACTTTTGTTGTATAGTGACACATGATTATGTTGATATGGTTTAAAATTTTGCAAAATTAACTCTTGATTGTCTTGTGGTTTGTAAATAACCTTATGTGTGAACCTTTTGTGCCGTCCAAATGTTTTTTTAATGATATTCAGCTAGCCTTGCATAGTCGAGTTAAGGTTACCATGGGTATCCTTAGTCCGGGTATGCGGTGGTTGTCACGTGCCCGATGTGGTTACGAGTTGTGACAAATAAATATACTTATAGTTTGATTGCAGTAAATATTCCAATGACACATAATTAGCTACATTATTTAACTCATTCAATAATTTCAGAAAATAATTTAAATAAAATTTGTTTACTTTTTTTACCATATTAGAAACATCAATATTATAATAAACCAAAATTTTTTATTTATTTTTCGTCAGTTCACCCATATGTCATAATAGTACATCTTGTTATTCTTTGATAAGACTTAAATGAATATACAATTAACTAACGTTCTTTTTACAAATCTTGAAATAAAATCACATGAATCTTAATAAGAAGGTGCTATAAATCTAAGACACATTCTGGTTATAACATTTATTAGTTCTTGAAAATAAGATGAATTAAAAGCATTCAAAGAATACAAAAATGAAAGAACCATTTAGCCCAAGCTATTTTATATCGCAAAATAGAATCCTTATTAATCAAAACACCTTTTAAACTCAACTAAGAACCAGGAGTAGTTCATGGATGAAAATAAAAATGTTGTGGACAGTAGCTTTTCTTTTTTCCTTTTATCTAAAACTTATTGTACTTCATCATCCCCAAATATATGTTACGAGTCTCTTTATTTTTTGACTTAATACTGTAAATAATTTTCAATCATCTTATGTACAATAACTATATTTTTCATTGTTGTTGCAAGAATTAATATTACTATTAACAAGAGTAAGATATTCTCTCATTATATAAATTCCTTATTCTTTAAAAGTTCTACCATAAAAGATGCAATTGCATCGAATATTTCTATAAAATATTGACATAGCGCATCGTAACGCTATGCAAAATAAACTAGACCTACAACTATATATAGTAGTGGTGAGTCTAGGTCGATCCCACAAAGAGTGTTCGGTTAGCTTTTGTTATAAAAATAATCAATGTTTAGGTTGGGGGGGTGTGGAGATTGGTTTGGTTTTGAAATAAGAAAATAAAATAAAAATAAACTAACAAAAACAAATTAAAGAAAACATTTGAAAATGATGAAAGTGATGAATTCGTTGGGAGTTCAGTTTTTTGGTTTAATATCGACCTACACCTAGTTGAATATACTTCATTCGTTTATTGTTTTTAAACCTCTCCTAGTGTAACACCCCATTCCCAACTGACATATGCACGTGTGTCCATCAGATACACGTGTACATGCCTGTCAGAAATGACATGTTAACTATCTCACCTTCACTGTATATAATATGGCATCACACACTAAACCATCAATCACACATTTTCTAAACTCACAAAGTTATCACATTAATCAAAATCCATAATTTACATCGTTTCATGAAACACAATACCATCCCAGGTTTATAACATCATCCTATGAGCTTAAACAACTAAGTACACACAAAATACAATAAACATGAAAATCTCAGTTGACCGACCTCTGAGCCAAATCTGACAGTGATAATTGCACAAAATATGCTTCTACAGAGTCTTAGAAGCTAGGTCGTCTCACTCTCAAACCTAAAAAGCAACGATGCAATTTTGATTAGTTTTGGGAACTCAATAGAGTAACCATCTTCGATGGTTCACTCATATCATATAACAAGATCAAGTATAGCATGTAATCATACAGCTCAACTCCATTTAACAAGTATCAAATACTATCACAGATAAGTCATTTCTCAGATACACGATTCAATCATATAGCAACATTCACACAATTTTACAAATCATTCAATGAATTCAAATTATAAGCGGATGCGACATGTATGAGACTCACATTTATTTTTATTTTG
Source organism: Erythroxylum longipes (assembly GCA_027563885.1). Classification (NCBI taxonomy): domain Eukaryota; kingdom Viridiplantae; phylum Streptophyta; class Magnoliopsida; order Malpighiales; family Erythroxylaceae; genus Erythroxylum; species Erythroxylum longipes. Next base: position 12,400 of record JAOQMS010042720.1, read on the forward strand.
TTGTGAGTATGTGCCTTTACAGTATCCCGAATTATCGGGCTCAGTCAGTCAGTCAGTGAATCATTGATCACAACGAGCCATAGGCTCGAACCACATATGCGGGAGCTTAAAGCTCATATCAGTAACAGTATCAGTAGCCACATCAGTCACAACTCTTTATATTACATGCATTGAAATGAAGTGCAAGCCACAATCCAGTCATCAATTCAATCACTTTCATTTGCATGTAATATAACAGTCTATCAGTCACAGTATCAATTATAGTAATAGTCATAGTAGCGGTGGTCATCGGACTAAGTCCGGCATTCAACTTTTTAGTTGAGAATCAAATAATCATTTAGGCAGACGCATTCTCATTCAATCAGCACTTCCAATATCGTTTTCATGCATCAAAACGCCTCAGACAAATATTGTCCAGAATCTAGTACACAATCAACACAATCAATCATATTATGAAGCACATAGTTCTACACATTCCCATACAAGTAACACTTCAATATATCAATCCAATATCACAGTAATCGGACCTTCATTGTCCGGAATCAACAATCAAGCCTCATTCATTCAATCATTTCGAAATAGAATTTAAACAAACAAGTAATCAAGTGAGACCGTCTAGGTCACTCACAGTATGCTCCAAACAGCAATTGCCTTGAAGTACCGGCAATGTCAAGATGCTGTCATTCAATGCGTTCCTCTATACAGATAATACATTCACATATCACAATATTGCACAATTATATACTCATTTATGCACATTTATGTATAC
>JAOQMS010042721.1:0-13164 GCA_027563885.1 Erythroxylum longipes
GTTTTATTATTGTTTTTATGGTATTTTCTTCTTCCATGGAATTTGTTAGTATTTTTTATGTTTCTCCCTTCTATTACGGAGCATTTCTCTCTTCTATAATGGACAGTTTCCTTCATGCTTTGATAATTTTGTGTTATTTACCTTAAAAGGGTTTTTATACTATATTTTAGGTGCCAAATTATTCTATTTGTTATCATGGCATAGAGTTTTGGTTTCAAACCTTTGATTGTGGTTTCCATCTAAAAAATGATAGCTTTCTATAAGAGAGAGACAAACCAAACTTCCTAAATGGTGTTGAACCATTGCTTTGCATGCTATACATAAGAGTTTTGGTGCGTATTATGAAATGTTTACAGTGCATAGAAGGGGTTGTATTTTTTTTTTTTACCTTTCTCAATCGCACTACATCTGGTTGCCCAAGTCATGTGGGTGTTGTATCACTAGTTTTCTTTGCCTGATCTTTGTAAGAAGACCATTCACAACATCATGTACGTTAAGAAACATTGTTATTTGACTTGTAAGCTCACAACAAATGTCATATTCTCTCACCAATGTGTTGTCAATTCTAATTTATCTTCAATAATCAAGTCATCTACTTCACGATGCTCAATTTTCTTGATTCTGAAGCAACTCTTTAACCCTCATGCTATTTACGTTTTCAGTGTTTGATATGGAATATCTATTTCTATAAGCTTTCTACTTATTTTGGTTTCCTATTTTCTTTAAGTTTCTTACTTGTTCTTAGGTTCCTACTTTCCTTTGCATTTGGATTGCCTTGTCAAGCCTATAAATAGGCCTCTGAAACATTGTGTTATTCATTATATCAATAATACTCTCATATTTAGTTAGCTGTAAGCTTTCTTTATAATTGGATTTTTATGTTTCTTCAAATTAAATGTGTTAGTTTTCTTCGTTTTTCACCACATCAATTGATATTAGAATGGGTTAAATCGCTCCCTTTATAGCTAGCGATGGCAATAGAAACACAAATCACATAACAGATAACCCTAGGTTAGAGTAGTCAGGGGAGGCAGTAAGGGAGATGGAGCATCAAATTATCCGATAGTTAGAGGATTGTTTGAAGGCACATTTTAGTGAGATCTTGGAGCAGCTATTGTGTTTAGTTTCTATTGCTTTTAATTTCCTTTATATCTTGATTTTGGTTACAAATTGTTATGAATTGATCCAAATGAGATATAAATTGAACGGAAATGGTATGGATATTGCATGCATATATTATTTTATAAATTTTGCATGAAAAATTAAAGTTCATGTCACTTGCATGAAAGGAAAAAAAGAGAAGAATATAATAATAAGAATGTCACCACCTGTACGGTAGTGACTAAAATGTCACCACTGTCCATAAGGTGGTGACTAATTTGTCACCACTTGACACCCGTATAAATTCTTATGCACTCCTTTAATTTGTCTGTTTTATGACGTGACAATTGTAGGTTGAAGGGGCACGAAAATCTAAACCTAAATGAGGCTACAAATAGAAAGGATAAGAGGGTGGCAATGACATCATTCACACTTCATTCTTCACTCAACACACCAGAGACACTTCAGGAGAGAGAAAATAGAGAGAAAGAAGGGAAGAAGAGAAGAGAACAGAGAGAGTCGGTGAAGAAGAGAGAAGCATTGCAGAGAGTTGGAAGTAGAACAAGCATTCGACCATCTGGTGAGAACTAGTTGAAGCAAAAGGAGAGAGTCAATGTGGGAAGCTTGAGAGGGGCAGGAGACCACTAAGTTTGTTGTAGTGTTTCTTGTTTATTTACTAAACTTATTATTTTATTAGCTTAACTGACTGTTACTTTGTTATCTTTTCAAAGTTCATTTAGTATTCACTGTTTTATTGTTTTAATACTTCTGTCGACAGTAAAACCTATCTACTTGTTTTACACTAAAAAACTACAAGTGAACATGTCATGACTTGTAGTTAAAAAGAGCGGATATCGATCCCACAAGGATTGATGTCCAGACATTACTTAATTTAGACAAAACTTTGTTTAAGAAACGGAATTGTTTAAAACAAATAATCTGGAAAATTAAATTAAAATTAAAAGACTAGCACAAAGCAATAGACAATACCAAAGTGCAAAAAAATCGGAATTCAAGAATATAAAGACTAGAGATTACTTTTTTTTTCCTATTTTGTCTCCTTCCTATTTTATTAATCAAATTGTGTCTCACCCTAGATTTTCGAATATATTAATTACCTTCTCTCAAGGTATAATTAATTGTCCCTAATCGAATTAAAGGGAATCAATTAGACGATCTCTCAACCTACCCAATGAGTCTACCAATTCAACTAGTTATTAAACTATCCTACAGGTGATCAATTGAATTCACCGAGATCTCTGTTTTAACTAATCAATTGACGTGATGATGATATGTATATAGGCTGCCAACTCTCGTTGTACAATCCTACAAAAATAAATTTACCCACTCTCTCGATTTGTTGCAAGAACACAAATAAAATCAATAACCATCAAAGATACTTTCATTCAATTCAACAAAATAGGAGTTTTAACAAAATAATTCAAAAACAATCCTTAAAACTAAATCAGCCACTCATGGTCTCCATAACATCATTAACATTCAACTAAACCATTTTACAAAGAATAGAAGAAGTAAAATTGACAGAAAATTGAATAAGGAAACTCCTTCTCTTCTTTTCCAAAATCTAGAAATTTTGGTGTTGATGTGTTATTTTCTCCAATCTTGATGGTGATCCTTGGCTTCAATCCTTCCTCAAGACTCCAAACATGTGTTCTTCACTTAAGGATGGTGTTTCTATAGGTTTCGTCTCCCCTTTATGATGGAGGCTTAATTATGCTTTAATAGTCCAAAAACCCTAAGTTTAATGAAGCCCCGCGTATTGTCTCGGATTGTAGTTCCCACGATCGTGGGAATATGGCAATAAATGGAATCCTCTTTTCTTCTCCTCTTTGATCTCTAGCTTAAGCTCCAAGTTGCTCAATCTTCCTACCTACATAAAAAATGGTCAATTCTTACCCTAAACTAACATTAAACATAAAAGAACAACAATGAAAATCAAACTAAATGAAAACGTATAAAATGAATCCTAAACTACAACAATAATCAACAATTATGCAAAAAAATGCATGCCAATTACCTAGAAAAACATATACTAATGCACAACTATCAATATCCCTACACTTAAATCTTTGCTTGTCCTCAAGCAAAATAAATACAACTACTCAATTCTATCACTTCATTTTCACAAAGATCAAAGCATATAATCCCTCAAATTTAAGCCAACTCAAATATCAAGTTAATACTCATATCATGACTACTTTTTCATTTGTGTACATAAGCAAACTCAAAAATTAACACCATCACTCAAAGATAAGTAAAGATGCAGTATGAATTTTCCTCACGGTTTTCACTCATTTCTTTTAAGTGTTTGATGGTTAGTGTTTCGCTCAGACTTCCTATAGGAAATTACACTACCATAGGCTTGCTAATACACCAATTCTCCTTTACAATGATTGCATGCATAAATAGATCAAAAGGACTTGTTTAGGGTTGCAATGTGGTAAGGGTTAAGGTAGGTAAAGAGGGAAAAAAGGGTTAAGCACAAGCATTAGTAAAGTAAAAAGTAGATATAAAGGGATAACAAAACATAACTCTGAGATATACAATTATAACTATATTCTGCACTTATTGATGCTACTCACTTGTTCTTCCTTTTTCTTTTCTTTTCTTTTTCTTTTTTTTTAAATACATGGAAGAACTATTAATCAAAATAGCACTATATACATTGTAATCCACAGGCAGAAATACACTCAACCTATCTCGGTAAACTTTCACAACGATCCCAATTAATGTATTACTTAATACTCTACTAAGCTTATGAGTAGGTAGGTTAATAAGGTTTAAAGTTTTAAAATTTCGGGTGTTTTTAAGAAACAAAAGGTTAAGGCTCAACGTGGGTAGCAAAGGGTAATACAAAGGGTAGGTCATTTAAGCCAAGGGTTAACACAAAAATGGCTTAGATCATCTCTATTAAGCATGCATCCAGCACACTCAAATCGATTCAAAGCAAGTTCTGAAGGTAATAACCTATGGAGGAATCACTCAAAAAAGAAATAGAATGACTATAGATGGAGTCATATGGCTCAATCCTCACTTTGGCTCAAATGAAAACTCATTATGCATCTCTACACTACCTCATTGTTCAAATGTCAATTTGTGACTAAGCTTACGTAACCAACTAATTTTCATCACTCTATATGGTTCACTTTTTACTCAAGTAGCTTAATCTGTTCAAGCATGCATTCAATCTAATTCCAATTAGCATGATATAATCTTATGGCAATATTCATCAGCATGATTCAAATGTGGTTCCATTGCTGACACAAAGCATATGATATGTATAACCATACATCCTATTTAACACAATGCACACAATGCAATTGAGAAAGTCAATGTCACCTCGTAAAGTTCACATTATCCTCAATATGACAAGTCAACCACCAAATAAGGGAAAATGACCTCAAACTAAACAAAAGAAATTGAAACACACAAATGACATTAAACCAAACAAAAAATGATAACAAAGTAAACAAAATAAAAAGACATGAAACCCAACAAAAAATGAAGTTAAACCAAACAAAAGGAGATAACAAAATATAAAAATGAAAGGATAAGAAAAGCTTATTCAGATGATGGTGGGGATGGTGTTGGTGAAGGAGCTTCAAAATTGTTCCTTCGACAGAAGTTGAGGAATCTCTTCTTCAGGCTGCGCTGCTCCTTATGGACTTGCCGCATTTGAGTGCTGAGCTCATTGAGTTGGGATGTCATTTGTTATTGATTGGCAGCCATCTAGTCGAGGATGTGCTGAAATTGGTCAACTCTGCTGGTGCACTCGGTTCCTCCTCCACTGCCTCTTCCTCTAGCTCCGAAACTGTACAAGATGTGGAGGGTCAGGAAGCAGCTGTACTGGTGTCCCTCCTATTCCTCACTACAGTGCGTATATGAGGATTTCAAAGTTTCATAAAATGGAACTCCAAAATCTCAGAACATCTCAAATACGATATGTCAGACATATTGTGTGGTGTTGTATGCAAATTTTCCATATTAACATTATAAAACACACCCAAAGCAGAAACAATATGAGACATCCAAAAACACGAGCTCTTTTTGTTAACAACACTCACTATTGACTGAAAAATCCTATAAGGTATATTGATTTTAATTTTTCGATCCATGCACCATAAAAAAGTTCTTTGGTCGAGCATTTGTTGCTTTTAGTTTTATTAAACACAATTCGACACATAAATTTGTGTACAAGTAAATGCTTGACACTTCGGATTAAAGAATTAGGTGCATTGTGTGAGTCAAAATGTTCTTCACTTGTGAGAGTTTTCTAATAAGAAACGACATCAAAATCAGTGTGACCATTTAGAATTTTTGCATTCAACAAATTGAAAATTTCACGCATGACAAGATAGTCAACTTTAAAAACATTTCTAGCTAACCTAAACTAAAACACATCCATTTTAGGGTTGTACCGGACTGTTGTGAAAAACTCTAAAGTTATAGTGGCATAAATAGGTACATCGCACCGAAAAAACCTATTCCGCCCTACATTTACAGCTAGTTGTTCAAGTTGCCGTCTCACTCCTATGTTCTCTAACAATTCAAAATCAAAATACTTAGGAATGATTATTTCTCTATCCCTAAGGTCATAGGAATGCACATCTTCTTCTTCCAAATAGATTGGGAAGGGAGAGCGGTAAGTTACAGCTAAATCCCGCTTACCTTCACCGGAAACTTATGAGCGAAGTTCATCAACTGGCTTCCTATCCATCATCATCCTTGGTGCCATTATAAGAGGAAAATTTGCAAAAATTGAGAAGAATATGAGTGAAATTCATATTTAAGAGAGAGAGAGCAAAATCTTACCCAAATCCTTGTGTTTTTGAATGATTAATGAATGAAAAGATGAAAGGATTGTAAGATTAACGAAAAAGTTGAAGAAAATACCAAGAATCTAGAGGAAAATTTAAGAGTTTTAGATAGTGAGAGGAGAGAATTTTGTAGGTTAGAGAGAGAAGGAGTGAAATTTTGAAGAATGGGTGAGAGAAGAAAATGGGAGGGAAACTTAAGTTTCCCTCCAGATGGAATTCCCATGATCACGAGAATTCCCACAATTCCCATGATCTTGGGATTTCTCTCCAGAAAGTTTCTGGAGAGATTTTCCACGATCGTAGGAATAACCTCATTTCCTATGATTGTGGGTTTTCTCTCTAGAAACTTTTGGAGAGATTTCCCATGAGGTGATCCTCACAAATTCAAACCTTCTTCTAAGCTTAATTTTGGTTCTCCATGATCCTACAACCTACAAACACGTCAAATTAATATTATCATCAAGGATTTCGGAAAAATTGAGATTCAAACAAAAAGCCAAATTGAACATCAATCAAACTTAATTTAAGCACAATCCTAATTGAATAAATATAACAACTAACTAGACAAGGACAACCAAAAGTAATTAAACATGCTAAGTTAAGGTCATTAGCTTGACCAACCTCATATATTCATGAACTAATAGAAGATAGGAGAGAAATAAATTCCTTTTCTTGTGGATATGTCCCTCCATAATATGGCTTATAGCGGTGCCCATTGACCTTGAATGCTTCCCCCTTATCATTTCCCAGCTCCACAGCTCTATGGGGAAACACTTGAAGAATTTTGAAGGCCCCACTCCATCTTGACCTAAGCTTTCTGGGAAATAGTCGAAGTCTTGAATTAAAAAAAAGTACCAAGTCTCCACTCTTGAATTCCTTCTTTTTGATGTGGCCATCATGCCACTTCTTAGCCCTTTCTTTATATAGCTTGACATTTTCATAAACATCATACCGTAACTTATCCAACTCGTTGAGGTGTAACAATCACTTTTCTCCTGCCAGCTTCCAATCCATGTTTAATTTCTTGATTGCCAATATGGTCTATGCTCCAACTCTAATGGTAAATGACATGCCTTGCCATACACAAGTCAATATGGTGATGTGCCTATGGGGGTCTTGAAAGCTGTTCTATAAGCCCACAGTGCATCATCCAGCTTCAATGACCAATCTTTCTTTGAAGTGCCCACTGTCTTTTCCAGAATCTTTTTCAGCTCTCTATTCACCACCTCCACTTGGCCACTAGTTTGGGGGTGGTACAGGGTAGCCACTCTATGATGAACATTGTATCTTCCCAGAAGGTTCTCAAATGGTTTGTTGCAAAAATGACTCCCCCTGTGACTTATGATTGCTCTAGGCACCCCAAATCTAGTAAAAATATTCTTAATGAACTTTCGAACCACCTTGCTATCATTAGTTAGAGTGGCAACTGCTTCAACCTATCTAGAAACATAATCAACTCCAACCAAAATATAGGTGTTACCTTCAGAGGATTGGAATGGTCCCATGAAGTCTAAACCCTATACATCTAATATCTCTACCTCCATGATGTTCGAAAGTCGCATTTCATCTCTCTTTGATATGTTGCCCACTCTTTGACATCTATTGCACTTAAGCACAAAATATTGAGTATCCTTAAACAGAGTCGGCCAATGGAATCCACACTCCAAGATTCGTTCAGCAGTCTTATTAGCTCCAGAATGCCTTGTATACGGTGAGCTATGACATTATGTTAAGATTTCAGGCATTTCATCTTTAAGGACACACCTGCGAATTAAACTGTCATCACAGATCTTATAAAGTAAATGTTCATCCCAAATATAATAAGAGCATTGAAATAGGAAACGCTTCTTTATTGATATGACAAATCGGATGGAAGAATATCACTTGAAAGGTAGTTTGTAATATTTGTAAACCAAGGAAGGAAAGGGTTATCTACCATCATTAAGGTCTCGTCAGGAAAACTTTCCTCAATTTCCTCTTACTCTTCATGATGTCCTTCTTTAAGTCTCGATAAATGGTCCATTACTATATTTTCTGCTCTCTTTTTGTCTTTAATTTCAATATTAAACTCTTAGAGCAAGAGTACCCACTGGATGAGCCTAGCCTTGGCATCCTTCTTGGGGAAAAAATGCCGTAGTACCGCATAATCTGTGAAAACAATAACTTGTGAGCCCAAAAGATAAGAGCGAAAATCTTCACAAACAAATACCACCACAACCAGTTCCTTTTCAGTATTTATGTAATTCAGATGTGTTCCTTTCAATGTCTTGCTTGCGTAATAGATAGCTTGTAGCCTCTTCTCCTTCCGCTGACCAAGTACACACTTAACAGCATGGTCGCTTGCATCACATATAATCTCAAACGGAAGAGACCAATTTGACGACGTTATAATTGGTGCTGTTATGAGTTCCTTCTTCAACCTGTTAAAAGAATCTAAACAGTCATCATAAAAAGGCACATATTTAACCAATAGATGAGTTAGCGGTCTTGCAATAAGGGAAAAATCTTTAATGAACCATCTATAGAACCCTGCATACCAAGGAAAGCTCGGATACCCTTGATGTCGGAGGAAGGCAGTAACTTTTCAATTACTTTTGTCTTAGCACGATCCACTTCAATCCCTTTGTATGAAATCTTATAGCCTAATACAATTCTCTCTTGGTCCATGAAATGACATGTTTCCCAATTTAAAACTAAATGCGACTCCTTACATCTTTGATGCACTTTGTCTAAGTTAAGCAAACAATGATAAAAAGAATCTCCAAAGACAGAAAAATCATCCATAAATACCTCTATGAAATTTTCATTCATGTCTGCAAATATGGCCATCATGCACCTTTGAAATGTGGCATGTGCATTACATAAACCAAAAGGCATCCTTTGGTACACAAAAGTTCCAAACGGACATGTAAAAGTGGTCTTATCTTGATCTTCTAGGTACATAAATATTTGATTATACCTTGAATATCCATCCAGAAAGCAATAAAAAGAATGGTCAGCCACTCTCTCAATCATTTGGTCCGCAAAAGGTAAAGGGAAATGATCCTTCTTGATGGCCAAATTTAGCTTCCTATAGTTAATACACACTTGCCAACTTGTGATAGTCCTAGTAGAGATATTTTCCCCTTTCTTATTTTCTATCACTGTCATGCCACCCTTCTTCAGCACACACTATACTAGGCTCACCCACTCATTATCTGAAATGGGGTAAATTATCCCCACATCCAAAAGTTTCACCACCTCCTTCTTCACAACCTTTTGCATATTTGGATTTAACCTTTTCTGTCTTTCATTCACGGTTCTACATCCTTCTTTTAGATTAATCCTATGCATCACCACATTCGGGCTAATCCCCCTAATAGTAGAAATTTGTCACCCTATAGCTCTCATCCTTTTCCTAATAGTCTCCACCACTTTCTCTTCTTGCTCACAATTTAATTCGTTGGAGATAATGATAGGAAATGTGTGATTCTTCCCTAAAAAGGTATATCTTAAATGGGAAGGCAAAGGTTTAAGCTCTAAAGTGGGAGGTTTAACAGTAGAGGGTGGTGTAGATGTACCAGTTATCTCTAATCTTTCTAACTCAACTTCCTCACATAAATCCTCTTCCTTCATACTTTCATCTTTGTGTACTTCATTCACTTCATCAACTCCGTCTTTAATCTCCTTCACACACTTATCTACAATATCAATTTCATAAGCATATTTCCATCCATTTATTTCTTTAAAGATTTTGTCATATTAAACACAACTTATTCATCACCAATTCTTAGCACAAGTTTCCCCTCATGCACATCAACTAATGCCCTACCAGTATTCATAAAGGACATACCCAAAATCAATGAACAATTTTTATCACCTTCAAAATCTAACACAACAAAATCAACAGGAATTATAAATTTGTCCATTTTTACCAATACGTCTTCCACAACTCCAAATGGCTTTTTTTATGGATTGATCCATAAGTTGAATCAACGTGGATATTGGCTTGACCTCTCTTAGTCCCAGTTTACTAAAAATAGACAGAGGCATTGAATTAATACTTACACCTAAATCACATAAACATTTAGAAAATTCAAAATCACCAACAACACTTGGAATAATGAAACTCCCTGGATCTTTCAATTTAAGGCATTTGGCTTGAGATGGTGGAACTACAATTTTTTGTCAGTGTTACTGTCTGATTATCCTCCCAAGTATGTTTGTGTGTGAGTATATCTTTCAAAAACTTTGCATACTTAGGCACGCACTCCAAAGCTTCCACCAATGACAAATTAATCTGTATCTTCTTCAGCTTCTCCAAAAATTTGGAAAACTAAGTGTCCACCTGATGTTGTTTTACTCTCTGTGGATATAGGAGTTTGGGTTTGTACGGTGGTGGTGGTACATATAGCCTTCCTTCTTCCTTTTCTTCTTTTATCTCCTTACGTTTCTCTTTTTCTTGGTTGTCCCTTTTGACACTTGGCTCTTCCATCTGCTTGTCACTTCGAAGCGTAATGGCTTTGAGTTGGTCCCTTGGAATGACCTCAGTATTACCTGATAAAATAACTGCACTTTGAGAAAATAAAGCATCAATAAGTTGACTTACCTGAACCTCCAAGTTATGGATAAACAAGGTATGGTTCTTCACAATCTGGTCAAAATTTGCCTCCATCCTCTTTTGACTCTCCTCCTGGCTTGCAAACATTCTTTTTTGACTCTCTTCTTGAGCTGCCAGTTTGGAATCAAACATCTCTATAAACTTTTCCAACTTATTGCCCATGTAATTTACCTGTTCGGTACCACCAGCTCCTAATAGGAAACACTTCGCTGAGCTGTGGTTGTTCTGCCCGCACAGCTCACATTGAACTTGCATCGCCTTCACTATAGAGGATGATGCTCCTTGTATGTTGTTCAGCTGCTTCGTAAGAGCCGTGATCTGAGCCTGCAATGTAGTAACATAGTGAATGGGTATCATACCTTTTTGTTCCTTCTGCCCCTGTCTGCTCCTCTTGGTTGACCACATACAGTTGTTACTTGCTAGCTCCTTTAAAAGCTCAAGAGCTACTTCCACCATCGTCCTCATTAATGTACCTCCAGCTATTGCATCAATGGTTCCTCTGGTGCTCGGATTCACTCCATTATAGAACATTTAAAGCAGGAACTCTCTCGACAGGTTATGAGGGTGACAACTTCTTTGTAATTCCTTGAATCTCTCCCAAGCTTCATAAAGAGATTCCCCATCGTTCTGCTGGAAATTTGTATTTTCCTTGATAATCCTCGTCGTCTTCATCAACGGGAAATAGTTGGTGAGGAATGCTTAGGTAAGCTGCTCTCAAGTCGTAATCTGGCCTGAATTCAGTGAATTGTACCATGCTTTAGCGCTATCTTTCAACATAAGTGAAAATAATCTCAGCTTCACCGCATTGTCAGACATTCCATTCAATCAAAATGTGTCACAGATCTCTAAGAAATTTATGACGTGGGCATTCTAATCCTTATTAGATAGCCCGGAGAACTGCACACTATTTTGTAGAATGATAAGTAATGCCAGCTTTATCTCGAAATTATTTGTTTGCAACATCGATCTCGCCACTCCTTGAGGACTAAATCCTAGCCTCATGAAATGTAACATCCCATCACTTGTACATATGGCTAGAATACGTAACTATGTGAGACATTTACATGACATTTAGCTAAGTTATGATATATGGTTTAGCATATCTATACAACTATATATATGCTTTCATTTGGCATTTAGTACACGTGAGGAGCGTGGGGATAAGATTGTTTAAGTTGGGAAGGTTCCATTACAGATTGTCATTATGAAAAATGGTGAGTCAGTGGAGATGAATAGTACACGTGAGAGACATAGAATGAACTCACGTATTACATTGTTTGAGTTAGAAAGAATCTGTCATAAGTTCCATTCCTCACTAAAATACCCCCTATAGCAACTCTATCCCCTGGTCTTCACCATCGAATAGCGATCCAACAATCCTTGTGGTGCTGATTTCGATTTCAGTGCTAAAGCACTTACACTGCGCACTTGCTAAGTGAGTAAGTAGTTAGAATATTGTTTCCCCTGTGTAGATAAGCATGTGCATGTTGAATATATATACATATCTGCATGAAAAAGGGGTCCACAGGGGAGAGTTAATACAAGGGCTCTGACTGTTAGTTAAGTAATCACAGAGGGAAGAAGATGTAGAAAGAACATGTAAGCATAAAAAGGAAATTATGATTTTATTATATATGGGAGTTTTGGCTCCTTGGAATTTTTTGATGTTTTGGAGCTAAGGAGGGAGTAGTATTGACGATCCTTGAATGTTTGGAGGTGTAATAGCAAGGGATATGATGTATCGAACTCGTTTAGGTGCGAGGAATAATATGTTCTGCTCCCCCGTCTTCTGTTTTATATCTTCTGTAATGACGTCAATTTCCTCTGGGTGATGTCATCTTCCTCTGTAAGGATGCAAATGCATCCTCTAAGAGTCACTCTCTGTTGTCGGGTATCTTATAGAAGTAAATGCATCCTCTATGAGTTAGTCTCGGTCGTAATTCATCTTCTTCTGTGAGGATGCATCATTCTCAAGATGCATTCCTCTATGAACCAGCTTTGTTTGTGTTCCGATGCCTCTATGAATAACCTTCTTCTGTATTGCTTAGTTTGTGTGTTGCCTCTTTGGCTTCTTGTATTCGTCCGCTTTTGACCTAAGTGAGTGAACTTTATCTATGTTACTGTTCACTCTCTTCGTCTGTATCACTGTTCACAGACGAATGAACTTCGTCTATGTTACTATTCACTCTCTTCTTCTGTATCACTGTTCACAGACGAATGAACTTCGTTTATGTTATTGTTCACTCTCTTCGTCTGTATCACTGTTCACAGATGAATGAACTTTGTCTATGTTACTGGTCATAAACTTCTTTTGTGTTTTGCTTCTTCTATGTTCGTCTATACCTTTCTTCTGTCCCATTGTCGACCCCTAAGAAGATAGAATTGACCTTTGAGGTCTTCATAAAAGTTGTAGACATTGGAATCCTCTTTCAGACCATATAAAGAACATCTTGATATGATGTCTATAGAGAAAGTTGTGAGACTCATAAAATATCATCTGTCACTGTTCATTGTATATGTTTTGTCCTATTTTTGACCCTTCAGAAGGTAAAATTGGCCTTCGAGCTCTTCATGAAGTTTGTCTATATTGATTCCCTCTTTCGAATCATGTAGAGAACAATTGAA
>JAOQMS010042722.1:0-13164 GCA_027563885.1 Erythroxylum longipes
TCACTCCAAAATTGGTCCACTTGTCATATAATCATTGGTCCATTTGTCAATCAACCAATGGTGCCAAATGTCATTCAAAGTATAGGCTTAGTTATACTAATTTTCATGTAACAACTTATCTTGCCACTTGAAAATTTTCTTACTCCAAATGTCCATTTTAATACCTCGATTCTCTAATGGTATTAATTAATCCCAACTCACTCTGTATAATCCATTAACCAAAATTTAAGACATATGCAATTTACAATCATATCATAGTTTCTATTACATAAACTTTCATGCATATGTAACATTTCAACTAGGGTACAATTTGGGGCCTTACAATTCTCTCTCCCTTAAAAGAATTTCATCCTCAAAATTCATACCTGATTAAAATAGTTGAGGATATTGAGCTCTTATGGTCTCTTTTGTTTCCTATGTTGCTTCCTTGAGTCCATGGTGTTGCCAGATTACTTTCACCAAAGGTATTTGCTTGTCTTGAGTTATCGAACTTCTCTGGATAAAATAAACACGGTCCCTTCTTCATAAGTCAAATCTGGTTGTACTTGAATTTCTTGCACAGGAATCTTATGTGTATCATCAAACCAATATCTTCTTAGCTTCAAAACATGAAACACATCATGTAACTTGGCTAACTCTCCAGGAAGAGCTAATTGATAAGCTGCTGGTTTGACTCTTTTAGGAATCTCATAAGGACCAATATAACATAGGTTGAGCTCAACTTTTTTCCCAAAATAAGGTACGTGTTTTCATTGTGATACTTTCATGAATACCTTATCACCTACCTAATTCTCAACATCTTCTCTTTTTAAATCAGCATAGGACTTCTGCTTATCACTAGCAACTTTCAATCTTTGTTGAATAACTTGAATTTTCTCTTCAGTATTTTTCACAATATTAGGCCCAATCATCTTATTTTCACACAATTCAGTCCAACATATCAGAGTTCTACACATTTAACCATATAGAGCTTCATAAGGCACCATGTCAATACTAGTCTGATAATTGTTGTTGTAAGCAAATTCCATCAGAGAAAGATAGTTATTCCATCTTCCTAGGAATTCTAACATATAACCCCGAAGCATATCTTCTAATGGATAACCCGTTTAGATTGTCCATCTGTCTGGGGATGGAAAGCAGTACTAAACTTGACTTGAATAACCCAAGGCCTTCTGCCGACTTTTCTAGAATCTTGAAGTAAATCAAGGATCACGATCAGAAATAATAGATAGTGGCACCCTATGCAACCTCAGTATCTCATTCACATATAGGTCGGCAAGCCTATCCAATGAGTAATTAGGATGAACAAACAGAAAGTGAGCAGACTTGGTGAATTTTTCAATAATCACCCATACAACATCATGTTTCCTTTGAGTGAGAGGAAGTCCAATGCCAAAATCCATAATAATGTTATCCCATTTTCATTGAGGGATAGAAATAGGATGTAACAAACTAGATGGAACTTAGTACTCAGCTTTAACTTGCTGACATGTCAAACATTTAGACACATAATCCACTACATTATGTTTCATACATGACCACTAGTAATGCTTCTTTAGATCCTAATACATCTTATTTCCACCAGGATGTATCATAAAAATAGTATTATGGGCCTTAAACAATAACTTTCTCTTCAACTCATCATTAGTTGTCTCACACAATCGATCTTTATAATACAAATCACCATCTCATTTCATAGAAAAATCAGGTTGTTTCCCTTTTGATTAACCAAGATAATTTGTTGCAACTTATCATCAATTTTCTGTGCATCACAAATTTCTTGCCTCAAGGTAGGCCTAACTTTCAACTTCGCTATTAAAGCTCCATCAGATACAAGTCTTCTTTCACTTTGATGCATTGACAAAGATGAAATGGTCTTTTGACTTAAGGCATCAGTCACGACATTAGCCTTACCTAGATTGTAGTCCACAATGCGGTCATAATATTTAAACAGTTCCAACCAACATCATTGTCTCAGATTAAGCTCCTTCTAAGTACGCAGATACTTCAAAATTTTATGATTAATGAAGATCCTACACTTTTCACCATACAAGTAGTGCCGCCATATTTTCAAAACAAACACTACCGCTACAAGTTCAAGATCATGTGTAAGGTCATTCTGTTGAAGAGGCTTCAGTTTCCTAGAGGTATATGCAACTACCTTTTCATCCTCCACCAAAACACAACCCAAACCATTTCTAGATGCATCACTAAACATAACATATTCCTTACCCAAAGTGGGTTGAGCCAATACAGTAGCTTCAGTAAGCATTCCTTTCAGTTGATCAAAACTAGCTCGACATCTATTGGACCATTCATACTTTAATCCTTTTCTTAAAGTTTAGTCAAAGGGGATGCTATCACTGAGAATCCCTTAACAAACTGGCAATAGTAACCCACCAAACCCATAAAACTTCTCACTTTTGTCACATTCTGTGGTGGCTTCCAATTAACAATTGCTTCAATCTTACTGGGATTAACTATAATCCCTTGAGAAGAAACAACATGTCTTAGAAATGATACCTCATAAAGCCAGAAATTACACTTACTTAGCTTAGCATACAACTGCTTTTCCCATAGGGTTTATAACACAATACACAGATGCTCAACATCGTCATGCTTATTTTTGAAATAGACCAGGATATCATCTATAAACACCACTATAAAATGGTCTAAATAGGGCCTAAACACTCTATTCGTTAGATCCATGAATGCAGCTGGAGCATTAGTTAGCCCAAATGGCATCATCAGGAATTCATAATGTCTATAATAGGTCCTGAATGTAGTTTTTAGAACATCTACATCCCTTAATTGAAGTTGATACTGTAGATTTATCTTGGAAAATATTATTACACCTTTCAATTGATCAAAAAGATCTTCTATTCTTGGTAACAGATACTTATTCTTTACTGTGACTCTGTTCAGTTGCCTATAATCAATGCACATCTAGAGAGTACCATCTTTCTTCTTAACAAACAAAATCGGTGCTCCATAGTATGAGACACTGGGACAAATAAACCCCTTATCCAGTAACTCTTATAACTTTACCTTCAACTATTTCAATTCAGTAAGAGTCATCCTATACAGTGCTCTGGATATAGGAGTAGTGCTCGGCATAACTTCAATAGACAACTTCACTTCCCTTTTAGGAGGGATTCTGGGTAACTCTTTAGGAAACAGATCTGGAAATTCACTTACCACTGGAATATCTTACAATTTACCACCCTTCTTTTTAGAATCAAACACAAAAGCTAAAGACACTTCACATCCCTTCCTAAGGAACTTCCAAGCTTGCATAGCAGATACCACATTAGCTAGAGAATTAATGCAGGTGACATGTAATATTATTTCAGGCTGATCAGGCAGCACAATTGTCTAAGCACTGCAGTCAACCACTGCCTGATGCTTGGATAACCAATCCATACCCAAAATCAAATAAAATTCTTGAAAAGGAAATTTAATCAGATCTGCTACATTTCACATCCTTGCATCATAACAGGGTAGTCTCTATAAACCTAATTAACTAACACACTACTACCTAGAGGAGGTCGTACTTCAGCTTTACCTCGATTGACCTTAAAGGATCCCGACATAGATGGAAAAGATAGCGCAGGATTATTACTCTCTGTAACCTCGTCAATAGCTTTATGAGATCTTTCCATACTCAAATCTAAAACCAAAATATGGGACAACCTGCATTAGGCCAAACACAACTCTTATATCAAAGTATAAGCAATAGTTAAGCACTGGTTAAACCAGAATCACCTAATCAATGCTCTGATATGAAACAATGTAACACCTACATACCCCTTGGGAGGATATGCAGATGCTACACAAAACAGAACCAAAATAATCCAATACATACTAAAGCATTTCAAGAAACTCAAGAAACATACAATTCATTTATTAAAGGTTGGGTCATATTCATAACATAACATACACATGGTATTTATTACATACAAGCCTTAAATCCAAATCCAAACTGTATTAATGTTATTACAAACCATTTACAACAAAATACAACATGTCTCATTACATTGAAAAATAACTCAAAAACAAACTGAACATTTCCAGAACAAAACACAATCTTCTTGGCCAATGCAGTTGTCTTTGTCCTAGTCTTAAGTCTACTGATCAAACCTACACATAGGCAAAACCACAGTGCTACGCATATAGCTTAATATGGATTAACTAAACACATATAATCTAGTGATTGTTTCTAACAATTGTCCAACATTCACATACAATAAATTATATTAAATCACAGACAACCTTTAATTGTTCAAATTACTAAACATTCCAATATCATTTACATCAGGACATAATATCACATATTAGAACAGAATACAGAATATACTTGCTTCAAACTTACATATATCTGAACAGAATATCATAATCACAAAACAGAACCTTAAAGTATTTGAATAAATCTTGTTTATATCAGAACAACATTTAGCTGTATAAGAACTAAATTTGACTTATATCAGAATTGAAATACCAAAACACAAAACAAGTTATCCTACTAATCCTTTTTATAAAATTGGGTAACAGGACCAGAATAGGCAATTGATATCACAGAATAAGAGAGACTTATGTCTCGACACCAAGGTATCCTTATCAGGAGCAGGTGTCAATAAACATGTCATGCCATGTAACACTTGATTATGCTGCCATTAGTCACCTACAAAATTAGCCCACATGTCACTCCAAAATTGGTCCACTTGTCACATAATCATTGGTCCATTTGTCAATCAACCAAGGTGCTAAATTTCATTCAAAGTATAGGCTTAGTTAGATTAATTTTCATGTACCAACTTGTTTTGCCACTTGATAATTTTCCTACTTCAAATCTCCATTTTAATACCTCAATTCTCTAATGGTATTAATTAATACTAACTCACTAAGTATGATCCATTAACCAAAATTCAAGACATATGCAATTTACAATCATATCATAATTTCTAGTACATATACTTTCATGTATATGTAACATTTCAACTAGGGTACAATTTGGGGCCTTACAATAGGTGTCCTAAAATTACTTAAACATCTGTCAATTGGCTTGTAAGCCATTTGTTCCATAATTAAGCTGCCACTAATCTCCTTAAGATGCTACCATTAGTCTAATTAATCAATCCACATGTCTCCTAATTATTGCTCTACTTGTCACACAATAATTGGTCCATTTGTCAATTAATTACCAGTCCATTTGTCACTCAATTATAGGCTTAGTAACCCTAATTTTTCATGTATCAAATTATCTAACCACTTGACATTTTTCCTAATCCAAATGTATTTATTGATTTATCACACTCCCAATTAATAGCAATTAATTCGAAATTACCAATTAGAATCTAATCAAATTAAAATTCAAGATATAACAATTCATAATTTACATCATAGTTATTTAACATCTTTCATACCCCAGGACATGTTAATTAAGTGCATATGCTAGCTTGTAATGTGTACAAATATCAACATATGTTTGGGTATACTAATGTTATGCATGCCAATGTAATGCATTTCATAAATTCCCAATGCTCTTACTTATATGAAATGATCTGGGGTTAAACCTACATATATTTTAGAAACCAGATATTACAATTCTCCCCCCTTAAGAAATTTCGTCATTCTTCCCAGAATGATCAAATAAGTAGGGATATTGATTCATCATGTTCTCCTCCATTTCCCTTATGGCTTCCTCACTCGAATGATTTCTCCAAAGGACTTTCACCAATGGAATCACTCGATTCCTCAACAGCTTATTTTTATTACCAATTATCTTTACCAGTTCTTCAACATAACTTAGATTACTTACAACTTTAACTTCCTAAGTCAGTAACACATGAGTAGGATCAGATCAACATCTCCTAAGCATACTAATATGGAACATATTGTGAATTTGATCCATTTCAGCAGGTAAGGCTAACTTATAAGCCAATGGTCTAACTCTCTCAATGATCTCATAAGGACCAATGTATCTAGGGCTTAACTTGCCCTTTTTACTGAAGCTCAACACTCCCCACCAAGGTGATACTCTCAGAAACACTTTATCCCCCTCTTGATATTCCATATCTCTCCTGTGCTGATTCACATAACTCTTCTGTCTATCTTGTACTGCATTAATTCTACTAAGAATCAATTTCACCTTATGCACAGTATCTTGAATTAGTTCTGGGCCTTTAACTATCCTTATACCCTCTTCATCCCAATATAAAGGCAAACGACACTTTCTGCTATATAACACCTTATACTGGTTATTATAAGCAAATTCAATTAAAGTCACATATTGATCCCGTGCTCCTTGGAAATCTAATACATAAGCTCTGAGCATATCCTCAATAGTCTTAATTGTCCTCTTATTCTGTTCGTTTGTTTTAGGATAAAATGTTGCACTGAAGTTTAACTTCATACCCAAAGTTGTCTGTAAACTTCTCCAAAATCTTAAGGTAAATCTAGGATCCCTGTTCGATACAATGGACACTATAACCCCGTGCAATCTCACTACTTCATTTATATAGCTCTAGACTAACTGATCCAATGTCATATTCTCCCTCACAAGTAAGAAATGAGCCAACTTAGTTAAACTATCTATAATGACCCATATGGAATCATGTTGGCTCAGAGCCCTAGGTAAACCTATAATAAAGTCTATAGTAATCCTCTCTTATTTTCACTCTAAAATAGGCAAAGACTATAACTTACCAATTGGAGCTTGATGCTCTTCCTTAATCTGTTGGCAAGTCAAACACTTAGCCATATACTCCGTACCTGCTTCTTCATTCCTGGCCACCAAAAATGTTGTTTCAGCATATTATGCATCTTGGTAGTACCAAGATGCATAGCATAAGCTGCTAAATGTTCTTCCTTTAGAATCTCTTCCCTCAAATCATTCACATTGGATACACACAATCTCTGATTCAACTATAGTGTATCATTTCTCACTTTAAACTCAGAATCTGGATTCACATTCAACTTCTAAATTAACTTCACTAACTCGGGATCTTTATCTTGAGATTTTCTAATTTTGTCCTGTAATATAGATCTCTGCTTCAATGTAGCTATCAATGCCTCATTTTTCCCTAATTTCAACTCAACATTTAATTCTCTCAATTGAACTAGGTTAGGCAACCTTGATAACTGTACTTGAGCCACACTACTATTGGATTTTCTACTCAATGCACCAGTTACCACATTAGCTTTACCAGGATGATATTCAATGGTACAATCATAGTCTTTCAATAATTCTATCCATCTTCTCCGTCTCATATTGAACTCTTTTTGACTCAAACATTTCAAACTTTTATGATCAGTGAATGCCTGAAGAGTTTCACCATATAGGTAATGTCTCTAAATCTTCAAAGCAAATACTACTGCAGTAAGCTCTAAATCATGCAGTGGATAATTAAATTCTTGAGACCTCAACTGTCTCGAAGCATATGCTATTACTCTGCCATGCTGCTTCAGAACACTTCCTAACCCCTGGTGTGAAGAATCACTATACATCACATACCCTTCAGCTCCAGATGAAATAGCTAACACCGATGCTGTAGATAACTAATGCTTTAGCTCCTCAAATCTTCTCTGATAACCATCATTTCATCTGAAAGGCATATTCTTCCTCAAAATTTTTGTCAAAGGGGTTGAGATAAAAGAAAACCCCTCGAAAAACCTCCTATAGTAACTGACTAATCTAAGGAAACTCTAAATCTCAGTCACATTTCTCGAAGCTTCCCATTTTATCATTGTTTCTATTTTCTTTGGGTATTGTATGCCTTGTCCAAACACAATGTGACCTACGACTACTACTTGTTCAAGAAAAAATTCACACTTACTAAATTTGGCATATAACTATTTCTCCCTCATTATCTGTAGGACCAACCTTAAGTGTTCAGTATGCTTCTCTCTATTCTTTGAATACACCAAAATATCATCAATAGACACAATCATGAAATGATCTAAATAAGGTTGAAATACCTTACTCATGAACGCCACAAATGCTGCTGGGGAATTAGTCAGCCCAAAAGGCATGATTAAAAACTCAAAGTGCCCATATCTTGTTCTAAATGCTCTCTTCAGTACATCAACCTCTACTATCTTCAACTGATAGTACCCTAACCTCAAATCTAGTTTTGTGAACACATGAGCTCCCTGTTGATAGTTTTCATTTGCATTGTGTTTTAAGGTTTAATGTGTTATGTATTTAGTATGAAATTGAGTATTGAGTGCGTGTTTATGTGTTAATTGTGTTAGTTTATGTGTTTAAGTGTTTTTATGGGTTAGTAGGAATCTTTAAGCATAATTCTTATTTTTTGAGGTACCTTGATGAGTTTGTTAGTGTTTCAGGGTGAATGGTGAAGAATAGAGAAGATTCAAAAAGTTTCGGGCTAAAAATATAGATCATGATTGTCGAAACTTTTTGAATCTTCTCTATTCTTCACCACAATCGTGATAAAGAGGGACAAGCCAGCAATAGCCAGACCACGATTGTGCACTTCGGGCACGGTCCTGGCAGAGAGCTTCCTTTCAGGCCATGATTATGCACATTAGTCTAAGATTGTGACAAAAAGGTTTAGGTGCTAGCCACGATTGTGGCAAGCAGGGCCACGACGGGCTGATGCAAAAACTTGAATTTCATAAGATTTTTTGCTCCGTTTCGACCCCGACTTTTACCTAAAGCATCCAAAGTATAAATAGATCATTATGAGACAGATGCAGCAGCCTTTAGAGAGCCTTTTGAAAGAGCACTCACTTTAGCAAAAAACCCTAGTTAGGTATTGAGAGATTCGAAGAAGGAGATGAAAGAAGAGAGATACGGAGACAAAGCTTGACGTGAAATACTTACCAGAACAGGTGGTTTCCTGAAGTTGCTGCCTATATGAGTCCATCCTAATAGTATTTCTGATTTTTATTTCAATTTTATTGATGTATGAAATTGGGATATTTATTAAGGATAGTGTTATAAATGTTGATTATTTCTAAACTCACCTTTTGGTTTTTAATTCTTGAGATTTATGTAATTTGATTCGTTGTGTTGTAATTAAGTTATTTTTGTGATTCAATACATGTTCTTAATAATTTGGCAACAAACTGAGAGGGTGAGCCGAGTGAATATAATCAATTTGGGGTAACGGGAGTTAGGTGAATTGATAGATAAGAATTGGATTAAACCGGTGTAATTGTGTAACGAGAGATTGAGCATAAGTTCCCTGTAGGTTAATAGACAACTTTAAAACTAATTTAGGTTTTGGGTCAATTGTGAATTGAGAGATGACAATTTCATAATTTAAATTAGGGATTATTAATTAGGGTTTAACGATTATAACTCCAGAGTGAGTAATCCACCCTAGGATCGTTTAAACCCGGTAACTCAATAATTGCATAATTGATTAGATTGTCATTAATTTCGAATTAAAACCCCCTTTCTCTCAATTGGTAGTTCCTAGGTTGATTTTAGGTTGGGTTGTGTGATTTGTTACTGTTTATTATTTCTGAAATTTAATTCTCATAATTTATTGTTTGATTTATTGATTTTCTACATTAATTGTTTATTTTAAATTATTTTAGTCCAGTACGACCTTAGATTTTAGGACTAGCTTAGCCTCCTCGTGGGATCGATACCTTAGGTACCACATAAATGACTTATGTGCTTGCAGAATTTACCAAGGTTAATAAATATTAAAACTGAGCGTGTGTAACCTTGCGATCAAGTTTTTGGCGCCGTTGCCGGGGAGGCAATTTAGTTTTATATTTTAAGGCCTTAGAGTAGTTTTTAATTTTTGTTTTTGTTTCTTTCGTTCATTTTAGGAAGAGTGCTCTTGCATGAACATAAGAGTCAAAAGAGGTTTGAGTCGTGCAACGGAGTCAATAGATTTAGATATCACATGATTAGAATGAACTCTTAGGAAAGCTTAGCAAGAGGAAGACGAAGAGTTAGGAAAATCACGTATGGTAGAGGAATTTTAGAGAAATATGGATCAAGAAGCTATTCAAGGACGGTAGTAGAGGACCCTTATGGACTTTATGAGGCCAGGGTTCAACCTATCAAACCAAGGAGTGGCTAGGATGCCTGCTTAAGCGGCCTCATTCGAGATTAAGCTAGCCCTCCTAAACATGCTTTAGCAAAACGTCCAATTTTACGGATTGGTGAATGGGGATCCTAACGTACACATTGTGAATTTCCTCGAGATCTATGATACTTTCTGGTATCACCAAATGTTGGAGGATGATGTTAGGATTAGACTATTCCTTTTCACACTTAAAGATAGAGCAAAGGCTTAGCATCATTCACTGAGCCCTGCAAATATCAAGACGTGGGAGCAACTTGTGCATGCCTTTTTAAATAAACACTTCCAGCTAACAAAGAACAAAAAGATAATAAAGGAAACAACCAATTTCCAACAATGTGACGGGGAGTTAATTTATGAAGCGTGGGAGAGATACAAGGATTTGCAAAGGAAGAGCCCATACCACAACCTACTAAAGGAGTTACTTTTACAGATTTTTTTCAATGGATTGAACCCACCAACTAGAGGCACGATCGATGCAATGTCAGAAGGATCTTTCATGCGAAAGATGGTTGATGAAGTCGAGGATTTGATCAAGGAGATGGCTAGCAATAGCTGCATATGGATGAGTAAGAGAGGTAGGCAACCTAACACTTTTTGAGAGCAAAAGGGAATCGTCGTGGTCGATCAGATGACTGAGATGTGAGCCAAGATCGACGATTTGACGGGACAACTGAGCAACATGAAGGCATCATCATCAGCTTAGGTGAAGGTTGTACCAGTGAAGTGTGAGCTCTGTGGTCAGACAGACTATGATACTATAGACTACTACTTGATGAGATAGGATAATCAGGAGCAAGTGAACTATATAGGGGCGTAATTTGGAAGAGTAGGGGAAAACAATCCCTACTCCAACACTTACAACGCTAGGTGGAAGAATCACCCGAACTTCTCTTAGTCAAATAACAATGGAGGACAGTTCAGGCCTTAGGGGGAATCGAGCTTTTAACAAGATAAAGCAAGCTCAATGGAGTCAAAGTTGGACAAAATTTTAGATACGATTGGAGGCATGGAAGAAGCATGTAGGAGTATTGAGAGCAAATTCGAGCAAGTAATGAAGAACCATCCCTCATCTATATACAATCTACAAGTCTAAGTAGGGTAGTTAACAGAGGCAATGTCAACTCAGAATGCTGGAACTCTTCCAAGTAGCACCAAGTCCAACCTAAAAGAATGTATCATGGTTATCAGTAAGACCCAAGATGAGGAGCTGGAAAAGGTGAAGGATGAAGAAGAAGGTCAAGTGACTAAAGAAGACCCTTTGAGTGAGCCTATGATTGTCATTTAACCCAACTCGACATATATTTCCATTCCCTATTGTGCAGCAATGAGAGTCATTTGTAAAGAGGGAAGTGGCAAAATTACAGGAGATTGAGCAAAATAAGGTCGAGGTAGTAACGTAACAAATACAGACAAAGCTCAAATTATAGGAGTCCGTCAAAAAGAAGGTTAAGGAGTGACCACTAAAAGATGACCCCAATATAGCTACAAAGAAAGATGACCCAGGGGGCTTTTTCATCCCCTGTAGTATCAACAGGATTATCATAGGTAGGGCATTCGCAGATTTAGGAACGAGCATAAATATGATGCCTTATTCCTTCAGTCTAAAATTAGGGTTAAGAGAGTTAGTGCCTACATTTTGGACATTAGCGAAGATGAGGACACCCTGATAATTCTTGAATGACCGTTTTTAGCCACTGCACGCTCAATTATTGATGTTACTGGGGGTGAATTAACTCTGTGAATAGGAAAGGTGACTTTGACCTTCAAGGTGTCCACTAGAGAGGACGGAGCTCCTTCACCTCCAGTGGATCTCAAAGAACCCGAACCTCGAGGTGAGTGGGAGGACATAGAAAATCCTGGAATGTTTTCAGGAAGAAGCACTCGCAAAGGAAAAGGTGAGGAAAGGAAAATTACACAGAAGGTGGGGAAAGTAACATGGTAGCTCGGGTTCAAACTTTGAGAATAATGAAGCGTTATCATCAAACCATTCATTCCAACCACTATGAGCGTAAAGGAGCGTCGAACTACTGATATTAAAAGACGCGTTGCGTGGGAGGCGACCTATAGAAAAGTAGTTCTTTGTTAATTTTGTTTGAACGTTTGAAATTTTATAGTTAGGTTCACTTTTGTTGAATAAAATCGAAAAAAGAATCAAACTTCGGAAATTATGTGGAAGATGTTCAAGCATGAAAAGAGAGGCGGACAAAGGATAGGAATTGAAATTGAAACAAATTGGAAAAAGATCAAAAGAAGGAATTTGGAGTGAGTGTATAGCCGCCGGCCACCACCGTGGCCTAGCAGGTCATGATCGTGGCTTGTGATTGAGCTTACGCTAGGTGGTAAGTTGCATGCCATGATCATAACCTCTATGAAGAAAAGGGGGAGGACGTATTTCCTAAAAAATTATTTTACCATTTATTTTACCACTTATATATTCAGTTCTAACTTTACTTTCACTTTCACTTTCATTTTTAGTTTATCTCTCTAGAAATTAAACATTCAAATGCTCTTACATCTCTCTAGAATTTTTCAACCTCTAAATTCTTCCCAATTTTTACCCATCCCGTGACTTGTTGTCCTCCAAATGGTTCCCTGTAGGCTAATTGTTTAATACGTATTTGGACGAAAGCAAGTCTTGAGACAGGGACGAAGAAACCAAACAGCGGATTTCGGAGTGCCATTTCCAATTTACACCGAGGAAGAAGGTACTCATTTTTGTTCCCTTCGTTATAGAAAAATTGTATCTCATAATTATTTCGACTTTGACACACTAGACAGGCTAGATTTGTGTGAGTGCATAGAAAACCTAGCTGAGAGGATGTAGTGGGGGATTTATTCAATTTTAATTCCATGTTTATGAGGAGCTTATACTAGATTCACTTCCTTAACTTTTGACCCCAAGAATACAAAAGAATTGTTGTTTAGATTGGGAGGACGAGCATATGAACTGAATGTCAAAATCATGTGCGAGATGTGTGGATTCCCTGAGTCCACCATCTTCGATCAACATGATAACTTCCGTCCTTCCTAGTACTGGCATGAGCTTACTGGAATTTAGCAATTCTATACAAAGAATGCTTATAACAACATCATA
>JAOQMS010042723.1:0-13160 GCA_027563885.1 Erythroxylum longipes
AATACAAAATGTTCCATGATGCCATGCCAAATGTGTTATTACAGGACTGACTTAGTCCAGATGTCTTTAACTAATGACTCTATAACTATAACTAAGTTCGTTTCATAGAAAGTCAACAATTAAAAGTTCTGTAGGTTCTTATTTGAAAACACATTTATTTATTTACTTTCTTTTTGTGAACATGGTGTTAGTCTTTTTATGCAAAGGCAAACATTGGTAATGAATGTCGATCCATATACTCGACTATGTCATTTTTGATTAAGCTACTTGGTTGGAACGTCGTTATAGCCTTTTTACCGGAAGACATACATTTGTGATTCGTGTCGATCCGGTTACTCAGTTATATCACATTTTCAACTGGCTACTAGCTCTATTCATAACCTGAAGGTCAATGGAATAGTTATTTCTTTAGCAAACATTAATTTTTTTTATTGCCTACCTTATTGATCTAGCTACTTGTTTCTATGAAAAATAATAGCAAAGCTACTTAAGTCGAAAGGCCTAAAATTATGAATGAATGTGACAATTTAGAGGGTGACAAACTCACACTAAATCCCAATTAAGCTGAATATTTAGCCAAAGACCCCAATTTACTAATTTTGTGAGCTAATGATTCTTCACAACCTAACTATGTTAAAAATTAAATTACTTCCAATCCATCTAAGCCATTGACACATTCACACAATTCATAAAATGCAACCTAACACCTATCATACAATATGCAAAATCACATTCAAAGCAAACCACATAACCCTCCCCATACTTGAACAACATATTGTCCTTAATGTGAGAATGGGATAAACAAGCACATAAGGAAAGAAGAAACATAAATTAAAGTAAAAAGAAATGAACACTAAATTTAAAAAGAAAAGGGGGTTAGAACAAAGTATCATGGTGATGGAGGTGGGGATGGTGTTGGAGGTGGTATTTGAACACCCTAAGCCTTGAAATAACGATGGACACGAAGTATGTCCTGGCTCTGACTTCATTAAGTTCAGGCTATCTCCTTCATCCTTTTGGAGTTCTTCACAAGTGTATCTATAATTACCTTGTTGTTTGTAAAGATTGTATCCAGTACTTTCTTCCAGCTCGGATCTTCTGTTTCTTCTTCTTCCTCAGATTCCTCACTGATCAAATCCTCTTCTTGTTGTTGTTGAGCACTTGAACTTGCTTGACCAGTCTTTCCCTTAACGTGTGTCTTGGCACTAATATCCCGAAGTTCCATATTATGGGATTTCAGGATTTCAACTTGTCATAGATGATGATGGTTCATGAATTCAGGATGGTAGACTGTGAGTCCATTACACTCAACTCCATAATTATTAGCTATAGTTGAAACCAAGTAGCCCATTCCTAAGTTATTGCTCCTCTTCTTTCGAGCAACAATAATGGTGTTAAAGATATGGGTGGTTGTGCGAACTGGGATGTTATGATCCATGTACCACAACATGAAAGGTTTTTTCATCGAACACTTATTGTTTTCTGTTTTGTCAAACACTGTTTGACACATAAACTTATGCATCAACAAGTTTCGTGGCTCCTAATGATGTTGTTGTGTTCATTCTTAGCATCAAAATGCTCTAACCTAGTTAGTTTAGTCCACTACAGGTTGACACGAAAATCATCGTGTTGATCTACTACGGATGACTCAGGAAAACAACAAATTTCAAGCAAAGTCTCATAATCAAGCCCATAAGGTTGTCCTCGTAACCTAAACCACAATTCTTTAGGTTTTTTGGATTGAGAGAAGTGAGAGTGTTTGGAGGTTTCAAATCTAGAGAGATAAAGTAAAAATGAAAGTGACTAAAAAATGAAGTTAGAACTGAATATATAGGTGATTGGAGGGTAAAATGGTAAATTTTGACTTTAAAAATCACATGTCCCCCTTTTTAACCTACCGTGGCTTGCAATTTAACACCAATTTTGTAATATTTCTTCTTCTTTTGTTCTTCTCCACTTTCCTGAAATCACTTCTTAACTATTTATGGCCCTTTCACCTCTCTTTGCTTACTTCCTCGATCATCTAATTAATGGTGAAGTCCTATGCCTTCCCGATTTTATTTGGAAACAAACTAACCTAACTACAGAATTCAACTCTCTAGAAATAAAAGGGAATATCATCAAATTAATAGTCCGTAGGTTGCCTCCCATGCAGTGCTTCTTTTAATGTCAATAGCTTGATGTTTTTTTTAACTCATAGTGGTTCAAATGACTAGTGCAATGGTAGTACAGTCACTGATCTCACAATTTGCACATGAGCTACCATGCTATGGATTCCACCTTCCTTGTGATTTTCCTTCCTTTTCCTTCTTCTATGCGATCATTTTTTCTGAATACATTTCTAGGATCCTCAATATCTTCCCATTTTCCTTGAGGTCCTGTTCTTTGATATTAGTTGTAGGTAAAAAAGAACTGTTGTCTTTATTTGACACTTTGAAGGTTATTTTCTACTTTCCTACTCTCAGAGTTAGTTCACCCCATCAACGTCAATTATTGAGCGAGCAGTGGCCAGGAATGGTCATCCAAGGACTATATTGGTTTTCACATCTTCTCCAATATCCAATATAAAGAAGTCTATGGGAAAGGTAAATTTGTCAATTTGTACTTGCACGTCTTTAATGATCCCCTTCGGTTGATGAACTACTCTGTCGGCCATTTTTACTAACATCTTTGTGGGTTCTAACTCTCCTAACCTTAAATTTTGACTAAGGTATAAGGCATCATATTGATACTCACTCCTAGATCTGTGAATGCCCTGTCTATGTTGACTCCACTGATATTGCAAGGAATGTAAAAATCCCCTTAGTCCTCTTTCTTTTATGCTATGTTAGGTTTTTCCTCCGCTATGCGCTTCTTAACCTTCTTCGTGACCTATTCCTTTAGGGTGAACCTCGTTTGTAGTTGTTTCGTTATATCCTCAAACTTGTTTGATTCAGCCTCCTTAAAATTCCTCATTGCCTTACTTGAAATGGATGTCTGTTGAGTTAGAATAGGGTATGGAATTTCAGGTCAAGGTTCCTTAATTAGCTTAATTACGAGTTCACTTGGAAGGAATTTCATTGTCATTTTCCTTTATCTCCATCTTCCTTCATATGTTCAAGTTTCTTTTCCTGGGTCTGAGTGATGGCCATGATCCATTCCTTTGTCTTATACTCGACATTGCTTGGAAGGGTTCCTCTATTCCGAGTAGATATTGTCTCTGCTAGCTAACCTACTTGGACTTCCAGATTGTGTATTAAAGAGGCGTGGCTCTTGTTGACTTGCTCGAATTTGTTTTTAAGCCTCCTATGTGCGTCCTATATACCTCCAATTTTATCTAAAATCTTATGCAACTTGGATTCCATTGAGCTTGATTTATCTTGTTAGAAGCCTGATTGTCATTAAGGTCTAAACTGTCTTCCAGCATTGTTTGTCCAAAAGAAGTTAGGGTGATTCTTCCACCCAGGGTAGTGTTGGAGTAGGGATTGTTGCCCCCTCCTCGTCCATATTGAGCTCCCATATAATTCACTTGCTCTGGATCGCTTTCCTTCATCAAATAATAATCCAGTGTATCATGGTCCATTTGTTCACAGAGTTCACACTTGAGTTGCATGACTTTCACCAGAGCTGAGGATGAAGCCTTCAAGTTGTTGAGATGTTGAGTCAAGTCATTAATTGTTTCTTGCATTTCTGTCATTTGATCAATAACCACAATTCCCTTTTTTTCACAGAATGTAGTAGTTTGTCTACTCTGCTTATTCGTCCACAGGCAGCTATTACTTTCCATTTCCTCTATTAGTTCTTCAGCTTCATCAATCGTCTTTCTCATCAGTGATCCTCCTGAAGCTGTGTCAATTATGCCTCTCATATATGGGGTTACTCTATTATAGAATGTTTGTAATAAGAATTCCTTAGGTAAGTTGTGGTGTATAGGCAAAAGCAGAACCTCGACCAACATATGTCAGTAACATCTAGAAAGGAGAATGTTGGGCACTTTTGTTGTAAATCCTTGTATCTTTTCCACGCTTCATAGATCGATTCTCCATCACTTTGCTAGAAGTTGGTAATTTCCTTTATAATCTTGGTGGTCTTAGTCAGGGGAAAATATTTGTTTAAAAAAGCACAAATTAGTTAATCCCACGCTGTGACATTGGCTGGGTTAAGGGAATGATAACAAGCCTTTTCTCTATATCTAAGGGTAAAGGAAAAAAGCCTAATTCTGACTACATCTTTTGACATCTGATGGCTCTAAAAGGTATCATAAATTTCAAGGAAGTTCACTATATGTGCGTTGGGATCTTCGTTTGTTAGTCCATAAAACTGCACATCTGTTGAAGCATGTTTAGGAGGGCTAGTTTGATTTCAAATGATGTTGCTTGTATGGGTGGCCTAGCCACTTCTCGGCTAGATGCATTGAACCCTAGTCGCATAAAGTCCGTAAGGGTCCATTGTTGACATCCTTGGTTCACTTTGTAGTCCAAAATTTGATGAAATTTCTCAGCCATTCTTGATTTCACGATTTCTTCTTCTTTTTCACGTCGACCTTTCCTAATGGCTCATTCTAGTCAAATGATGTTTAAATCTAAGATTTCAGCTGCACAACTCAAACCTCTCGTGTCTCTTGTCTTTATGCAAGAGCCCGATTTCAGAAACAAAAAATAAAGAATGAAAACAAAAAATTAAGAACTAATTAAACGCCTCAAACTATAGAACTAAACTAATCGCCTCCCCGGCAATGACGCCAAAAACTTAATCACAGTTTTCCGATATGTGTAAGTTTTAATATTTAACCTCGATAATCCGCAAACGTACGGGTCATTCACGTAAAACCTAAGGTGTAGATCCCACGAGGAGCATTAATCTAATCTTAAAATCTAAGGCCAAAATAATGTGCAATATTCAAAATTTAACAAAACTAAAATGGGAATGCAATTCAATAAAGTAATTCAATTCAAGAATCAATCACAAAATATTAACAAACTAGCAATTGCAATGCACACGTTTAAGAATCGACCAAAGGAACTACCAATTGAGAGAAAGGGAAATTTTTATCTATCTTTAACGTTAACCTAATTGATTACTCTGTCTTGAGTTATAACCATTAATCCTAAATTTTAAACCCTAATCAGATTATGAAAAATTGCAATCTCTCAATTAACAATCTATCCAAATCCTAATTATATTTGAAGTTTTCTAATAGACTACCGAGAACCTATATGAGATCTCTCTTCACACAATTACTGATTTGATTAATTTTTCGTTCTTAATAAATCACCTAAATCTTGTTAGCCTAATTTAATTATGTTTCATTAGATTTACCGTTTCAGTTTATTATCAAATTATACAATCTCATAAATCAATCATAATGAATCCAAATAACATAAAACATTCAGATTTTTATTAAATCAAGATAAAAACAACCTGAAGGTGAGTATAGATGTCCTCAACATTTACATAATCCTATCATCAACAGTTATTCCAATTCTATACATTAATAAAATTGAAAATACACCGAAAACAAGATCGGAATAGATGATGGAGTTAGCAATGTCGGGAAAGCTTCTATTTCAAGAAGTACTTCGCATCAGCTTCTTCTCCATATCTCTCTTCTTTTCTTTCTCAATCTCTCAATGAACTCTCTCAAAGGTTTCTCAATGGTGGCTGATGCAAACCTCCTTCATCTTATTTATCTTATTCTTTATATACCTTTTGTTTTCTGGGTAGCCCTAGGGTTTTTCCGAGGTCCGCAAGGTCCAAAAACTCCCTCAAAACTTGACTTTTCTGAGTGTCTACGTGTCTTCCCGACGTAGGCCACAATAGTGGCCCTGTAGGCCATGATTGTACTATTGCGGGCCACATGTGTGCCTTCTATCACAATCGTGGCAATCAGGCCATGATCATAGGCCGTGTCTTAGGCTTCTGTCACTATGCCATGATCGTGGGCTATTGTTTCAGGCTAAGTATCTCTGAAACTTCTCCATTCTTTAATGTTGACCCTGAAACACTAACAAACACATCAAGGTACCTCAAAGACATAATAATTAAGCTCAAAGACTTGACTAACCTATAAAAACACTTGAACATAATTAATTAACAAACTAACACGATTCTAACCTAAACACATACTAAACAATTAAGTTAACACTTAAATATATATCAAACTAAGCCCTAAAACATGATGCAATTCACACTTATCAATCTTGAATTTTTGATTATCATCTCTTGAGATCTAATCAATTAACCTTTATTGAATTCGATAATCATATAATTGTAACCTCTCAATTCACAAAACTACTCCAAACTTATTTAATTAGATTTAAAGCAATCCTATGGATAATTAATTTTGCAATTATGATATCTCTTTATTTGTTAATTAATATGATAATTTTAGGTCTATTAAGTTACCAACTCTCTTTGTGCACCTTAACACATGTAACTTGATTTACTTTTTTGATTTATTACCAAGTATAAACATAACAATTATAAGAAAACATTGATAAATGTATTGAATTCAACAAAAATAAAGTTTAACAAAACAATTCAAGAACAATCTCTAATATGGATTTAGAAACCCATAAGCATGTTAAACATCATAACAATCCAAATAAACACCCAAGATAATGAAATAATTAAAAGGAAAAGAAAGAAAAACTAGTTGGAGTCTTCATTTGGAAATATGAAATTCTCTGAGACTCTCTTAATTCTCCTCTTGATCTTCTTTTGATCTAGTGGTTAATACCTTTTTTCATTTTCTTCTTATTCTTTTATAGTGCATGAGGCTTCTAGGGTTTCCCCACTTAATTCAGTTCCAAAAATACCCCTAAAACATCAAAAGTTGAAAAATTAGACAAGATGGAAAGATAACTTGTCACGATCATGACCTAAAGAGTTTCATAGCCTCTACATATAGGTTATTCTTCACTTGTCACGTTATACCTGCGACACGATTATGAAATGCCTATATGCCTCCAAAATCTCCTATTTTTTTCACATTCCTGTTTCTATAGACTCATAAACGCATCAAATACATCTTGAAACATAAAATTAAGATCAAATTCTTTCTCTAAACTAATTAAACACTTAGAATGCATACAAACATTGACCAAAACATAATTATAAGCCTATACACATGATAATCTTCTAAGAAACACCCTTAAACAAATAGAAACATATGCAAATCTACACCTATCAACCTTGATATATTTGGAAAACTTCACTACGTCCCTCCTTCTACTATCCAAGATGAAATGCCTCTCTATTTGGAGGATTTATGGACAAGAAACTATCTTACCCGATTATTAGTCGTTGCAATAACACAAACTACAGGAAAATAGGGTAGGATAATTATCTTATCATTGAAGATGAGCTCTTCATCATCATATTTGCTAATGAAGATACGGTAAAAAGGAGTTTTGATATGGGACTATGGCATATCAAAGGAAGGCTGATGATACTTCAGAAATTGGAACAAGGTTTTCGTCTTAATAGGAATGAGCTTCGGGCATTAACAATCTAGGTTGATTTCCACAAAATTCCTCTAGAATATTGGTCCTCAGGAGGCCTCGACTACCTTGATAGTACATTAGGAGGGCCTATATCCGTGGATGACAACATCACTTTACTTGAAGAGGAGAGGATTTACCCATATATGCATTGAAGTTAATTTGGATAAGGATCTCCCTAACGAGTTGAACATTATAAAGCTAAGTACAGGAGACACTCTAGTTAAGGAACAAACAAAGATAACTTACCCTTAGAAACTAGTAGGAAAGGGTTTATCAAGGTATGGAGACCTAAAAACATTCTTGGTCCAATCAGAAAAGTTGAAAAAGTGATAGTGACTACTCATAAAGTAAATGTTGAATTAAATACTTAGAAGGATCAACTGGAAGTAGTAGATACAACTACTATGAAAGAGCTTAACCCTATATTGTCACATAAAAAGATATTAACAACATTAAGACACCTTAAAAGGAAAAGGCAAGAGATAATTAAAAAATTTCTAAAACTTACGAGATAAATTCTATTTTTAATGCTATGATCTCTGAAGAACCTAATTTAGCGGATGATGTTCTGGATCTTAGTACAAAAAATCATAAATATACAAGAACGAAAGCTAGATATAGGAAGGGATAATGGATTTGATAATACGGAACACAATAAGGCTTAACTTCCCTAAAAAACAAAAGGGTTTGAAGGATATTCTTAATCCTAAAAAGCCTCTTTTCGTTGGTTTTATCGAGACCAAAATGAAGGCAGGCATATAAAGAAGAGGTCTGAGTTTTTTCATAAGGATTGGATTAAGCTTAGTAATCATAATTCACATCCAAGTGGTAGGATATTACTTGCATTTGATCCTAATTATTTTGCATTATTAAACTAGGATTAATAAGAACAATACATTCATTGCAAGAAGACTATAAGGCATTCCAATTGAAAAATAGCTATCACGTTTAATTTATTCAAGGAACTAGGAGTTTTAAAGAACAAAATCATGGAAGGAACTCTTTAATCTGGCACTAAAAATTAATTCACCATGGATAATGGAAGGGGATTACAACGATATAATGTCTCTCAATGAATCTAATGGGATCCCATGTCACTTTAATAGGAAGTTTCATGAACTAATTGAATTGACATTTATGATTAGCTTGATGGATCTGAAATTCATAGGACCTATATACACATGGAGCAATAAGCAAAATGGTGAAAAAGATTCATACAGAGGAAACTTGGTAGGTGCCTAGTCAATAATGAATATCTAAACAATTTCTAACAAAGTCATGCATATTTTGGGCTAAGCTTGATATTTGATCACTCTATGATTACGATCACATTTGGAAATCATAGAGATAAACAGAAAGACCTTTTCAAATTCATCAATTCTTTACTCCAACACACTGATCTAGAGAATGAAATTACCAATAGTCTTAAAAGGACTCAAAGAGGTACCTAAGCATTTAGATTTATCAGTTTCCTAAAACATATAAAAGGTTAACGTAAACAAATGCTACAACACAACTTTGATCTTCTTCAATTTGTAAAAAGAAAGCAATGGAATCTCTAATGAAGATCTAATAAGAACTCATTATAAACCAACACAAGCTTGAAGAAGGAGGAAATGATGGAGCTCTTTAATTATAATACCAAGATGTAGTATTATAACTCACCGCTTAGGAAAGAATCAAGAATTATATAGTTGAAATAAGGAGATAGGAATTCAAGTTCTTTCATAATATAATCAGGGGAGAAGGAACAAGGATAATATATTATACTTGAGGGGTCTAGATGGATCAATAGTTAATGACTAGAAGAATCTAAAATCATTGGCTTAAGGCTATTATGTAAATCTGCTTAGAGGAAGCTATATGGTTAATTAATCCCACAAGACATCCAAGTATCCTTGAGAGACACAATTTTAAATCAACATACTGTAGAATTG
The DNA here is from genome assembly GCA_027563885.1 of Erythroxylum longipes. Taxonomy (NCBI): domain Eukaryota; kingdom Viridiplantae; phylum Streptophyta; class Magnoliopsida; order Malpighiales; family Erythroxylaceae; genus Erythroxylum; species Erythroxylum longipes. The sequence continues at coordinate 9,422 of JAOQMS010042723.1, forward strand.
ATAAGGAGAGTCACTACAAAAGATATAAGATCCACTGTTTTTCATTCAACCCTGATAAGGCTCTAGGTATAAAAGGGTTTGATGTAAAAAAATTTCCAATTCTTTTAGAGATTACTAGTTCTTTATTCATCAAAACTATCTAGGAGTTCTTTGATACGAATCACTTGTATCCTGAGTTAAACATAACATACATTATCTTGATTCCTAAAGTTCCTAATATAGAAAAATTGAAGGAATACAAATCACTTTTGTACTACAATGTCATTTACAAAGTAATCTCTAAGGTATTAGCTACTAGGCTTAAGTAAATTCTCCAAAGCTTCATTAATCCATGTTAGTGAGCTTATATCAAAGGCAGAGACATTTGTGATAACATCTATATAGCTCAAGAACTCTTTACAAGATATTCCAGAAATAATCACATTAAAGTTGTGTAATGAAAATTGATTTCACTAAGGCATTTGATATACTAAGTTGGGGATTTATACTGGATGTTCTTCAAACTCTTGGTTACCTTCAAAAGTTTGTAGATTGGATCACTCAATGCCTAACAACAATCAAATAAGCAATGAAAATTAATGGTGAATTATCCAATTTATTTAAAGTAGGAAGCGAACTAAGGCAAAGGGGACCCCTTATTCCCATTTCTATTTACTATTGCAATAGAGATACTGAATAGAATTACTAACCTAAACATCAACAACAATCTAAGCTTTAAGTTTGATAAAAGATGTAACAAACTCAATATTTCAGAACTTACTTTTGCTAATGATTTGCTAATGTTTTGTTGAGAAGATAAGAAGTAAATTGACATAATTAAAGCCACCTTAAAGAAACTCTTTCAAAGAGATTTTAGGATTTTAGTAAAACCCTGATAGGAGCTTAATTTACTTATCATACAATATATGATTGCATATTTATTAAATTGGAAACCTGAGGCTAAAATCGTTTCCTTTTAAATACCTAAGAGGGCCTATCTCCTCAATGAAAATTACTTCTATGGATTGCAAACCTCTTATCCATTCTACAAAAAGAAGAATCAATTTATGGAGTAATAAATGTCCTTTGAAGGAAAAAATTCAATTATTTATCAGTGTGCTCAACAACCTAAATACATATTGGTTATCCCATATAGTTCTACCTAGACATATTCTAAAAAGTATTGACAAAATGATAATAAAATTCATTTGGAAAGGCTTAACTAATAGCTCTAAAGTCCTTAATGTAAAGTGGAGCACTTTGTGTCTTCCCAAGAATGAAAGGGATCTAGGTTTAACCTCAACTAGAAAAAGAACCAAAACACTACTAACTAAGAGACTTTGGCTCATCTGTATAGCTAAAGACATCCTGTGAGTCAAATGGATCAATGAATATTATAAAAAGAATGCAAGCATCTGATCCTTTAAAGTTAAAACTAATAGATCTCAAGCAATGTAGGGAATCATTTGAACTCCTTCCTCTTATAGCTTGTAGTGCTCTTGAAACTTAACACCAAAGATAGGATTAAGTTTGAGATTGAATCTTGTATGTGTGTGTTATATAGACTTACTTAAGAAAACCATAGACATTTGTTCTTTGAATGCTCTTACTTTAAAGTTTTATGGCTAATCCACTTGGACATGTTTAGTATTTATTCACTAAGAGTAGACTAGCCAGAAATTATCAACTAGGCAATTGCACTCAAACTACGGTGGGGTAAGAAGATCTAAAATCTCAAACTAGGGAAAATCATACAAGTAATATGCAGGACTAGGAATAACATAATACTCAAGTAGGAGCAACATAGTTCAATATAAGAAGTAAAAAGGGAAATATCTCCATAAGATGAGATATTTGGTTATAGAAACTATGTTATTGACCATCTAGATTCCCTTCCAATCTAGTGTTTATATATTTTTATCCTTTAGATCAAATTAAATGAATCAATTGCATCTAAAACAAAAACATTACTCTAGTAAGCAAATACTATATGCTACCTTATAGAACTAAAAATGGTTGAAACTACCATTTACGTAAGCTAATGGGATAACAAATCAAGTGGGTTTCTATCAGTGTTACTTACATGCAAAACTTGTGATTGTCTTCAACGTTTAGAATTGCCACTATCGAACACATCCAGAACTTCGTAGCCAAAACAATGCTGATTTAAATGACTTAAGAAGAGCTGCGAGTTTGAGTGAGACTTGTCTTTTGTGTGTAGCAAAAAGAGGGGAAAGGAATTTAATCCATAATTTATTTGAAAATGCAGTTTGGTTTTAATATTTTGTTAGTAGTTTAGATACTGGTTGATACTGAACAAAAATATCAGTGTAACTTTAAAAACTTTTTCAAACCCAAATCTAATTTTTATACATTTTGGTTAGTATGGAATATTTATACCAGAACTATTTTGTATGATAAAAAAATTATAACCTTGATTAAAGCAATTTCTATATTATCATTTTTAGACTTTTGACCTTCTGTAGATGTTAAGTAGAGCTTATTTTAAGTTAATGTTAATGAGTTAAGCTCTAGTTGGCTATGTTTTTGCTAGATTTGAGTCTAAGGGATAGCATGAATTTTGACCTGAAAAGCCAAATTACTTGAACTCCTCACACTAAAACAATTTCTTTTTATTTTAACTATCTAAAATGACATCATTTTGATTTATAAATTTAAGAAATTCAAGATCAAATTGTTGTTTTTTAGACCAAAACGATGTCGTTTTGGGTGGCCTTAGCAAGGTTAGATTCGAGTTTAGACCTTGCATCTTGATTTCGATTGAACTTTGAACCATGCCTAAGCTATTAGCAGTTGGTATTGAGTTAAATTGAGCCATCGAACACCCATTACCATCGCTAATAATGGCATATCAACTAAGGCTATAATATAGGCCCCTTTCCTAATGACTAGGTGACCTACCCGACACCCCATGAAAACCTTCCAACCGATTTCCATTCCAACTGGAAAGTTCCCCTAGAGCTAAGCCTTTTCCCTTTTCTTCAAAATATTTTAAAATCAATATAAAGAAAAGAAAAGGGAATAGCAATGGAAGTTTATAGAAATAACCTTCATTAAAAATTTCGGTAGCATCACAACCTTCATTAAAAGTTTCTTTATTATCAGACCAAGACATCCCATCTGGATGACATCTCTCAATAGCTTCCCACCAATCTTTGCCTTGCCCTCGAGGAGGAAAGTGGAAAATACCATTCTCTGCCCATTTATACATCCCACAATTTAGTATATCTTCGTAATTTGGTCTAACAATGTGATTTCATTCTCTAGATCTCCACTCCCATCAAAAGGCTTTGCACCCAGTTTACACACTCAGTCGATGGAACATCCAGAAGTTTCTCCACTTTCATTTGATTGTCGCATTGCCACGGCGAATATCTGAGCCATCTGTTCTATGGTAAATTTCCCTCAGTTTGTTCTACTAGCCTTGACGGTTGAGAATGGGGTTGATTCATAGAGGCACTCACTGAGTCTGGAAAATGTTCCTCTACACTTTTTGGTGGTGCCTCAGGTGTAGGAGCCATTGGTGTGGCCCCACTGGGATGTCCACGGCCTCGTCTATGTATCGTGCTGTGCATTTGGTAAACTGCAAATGTGTAAGAATTTCATATCCTAAATGTAACATCCCGTACTCATATTAAGGGTTAGGACCCGAAATTTCAGTACATATAAGCTTAAAGAGAGATTAAGGAAATTCATTTTTCTTGCTCATGCATAATGTTACCATATATGCACATGAATA
>JAOQMS010042725.1:0-13158 GCA_027563885.1 Erythroxylum longipes
AGATAAAGTAAAAATGAAAGTGAAGGTGAAAGTTAGGTAAGAATTGAATAAATAGGTGGTAAAAAGGGTAAAATGGTAAAGTTATCGCTTAAAATTTGTGTCCTCCCCGTTTTGTTCATTGTCATAGACCACGATCGTGGCCTGCTATGCCACGATCGTGGTATGTGGCGTACCACCGAAGGACTTTCTAAGTCGCAAGCCACGATCGTGACCTGATGGGCCACGGTCATAGCCAATGCCTATAACTTGATTCTAAGACCTACTTCCAATCGTGGCATATGGCGTACCACCAAAGGACTTTCTAAGTCGCAAGCCACGATCGTTACCTGACAGGCCACGGTCATAGCCAATGCCTATAACTTGATTCTAAGACCTACTTCCAATCCTTTCTTTCTCTCAGTCAATAATTCTTCTTCACTTCTCTTAATATGCTTGCGTACTCTTCTCCATGACTCCGAAATCCTATTCCTCTTTTCACTTTTATTCATGCAATCTAAAATAAACCTAACTACGAATTTCAACTATTCTAACTAAATTCAACATGAACTAATTTTTCCATGGGTTGCCTCCCATGCAGTGCTTATTTTAATGTTTGTAGCTCGACGCTCCTCACGGTGGTCGGAATGATTGTTTTGATGGTAGCGTCGTTATTAATCTCAAAGTTTGAATGTTTGCTACCATATTGCGACTGCCACCTTTCGTGGAATTTTCTTTACCTTACCTTCTCCTTCACGAGTGCTTCTTTTGGAAGAATTTTGTAGGATTCTCAATTTTCTCCCATTCTCCTCGAGGTTCAGGTTTGTTGCAAACCATTGGAGTTGAAGGAGCTCTGTACTCTTTAACATTCACTTTGAAGGTCAGTTGCTCCTTCCCTACTGGTAGAGTTAGTTCGCCCCCATCTACATCGATAATTGAGCACGTAGTGGCCAAAAACGGTCATCCAAGAATCATATGAGTATACTCATCTTCATTGATATCCAAAATATAGAAATCCATGGGACAGATAAAATTACTGACCTTGACCGGCACATTATGTATAATCCCTATTGGTCTCAGCAAAGTTCTATCAGCTGTCTTAACCAAAGACTTTGTGAGCATTAGCTTTCGTAACCTTAATTTAAGACTAAGAGTTTAGGGCATCACATTTATACTTGCGTGTAATTCTGCGAATGCCCTATCTATGATAATCTTGTTGATATTATAGGGGATGAAAAAGTCCCCTGGATCACCCTTATTCATTATGTTATGCATGGTTTCCAGCATTTGCTCCTCCCCTCTCTCTGTGACGGATTCTTATAATTTTAAATTGGCATGTATCCGTTCCGTCACCTCCTCGATTTTCTTTGGTTTAATTTCTTGTAATGTTTCTTCTTCCTCCTTTCTAGCATATAATTCCCTTTTAGCAAATAATTGATGCGGAAATGTTCGTCGAGTTAATTGCACCGATTTGCTAACAATCGTACTTGGAAGGTTGTCTTCAATTACTTGACTTTCTTCCGTGTCTGCCTTTTCTTGCTCCTTGTCTTGATTCTGAATTATAACCATGATACGCTCCTTTGGGTTCGATTCAGTGTTGCTCAGAAGAGTTCCAGCATTTCGAGTCAACATTGCTTCTACAAGCGACCCCACTTGGACTTCTAAGTTATGTATGGAAGACGCATGACTTTTAGTGACTTGCTTAGATTTGTTTTTCAACTCCTTTTGCGCATTATCCAAAGTTCTAAGCTTATCAAGAATATTATCCAACTTAGCTTCCATTGAACTTGTTTCGTCCTATTGGAAGCTCGATTGTCCTTGGGGTTTGAACTACCCTTCGTTGTTGTTGTTGGACCAGGAGCAGTTTTGGTGATTCTTCCACCCAGGGTTATAGGTGTTGGAATAGGAATTGTTACCCCCTCCGTGTCTAAATTGTGCCCTCATGTAATTTATTTGCTCCAGGTTATCGTCTCTTATCAGATAGCAGTCCACCGTATCATGATCCATTTGGCCACATAGCTCACATTTCAATTATGCGGCCTTCACTAGAGCTGAGGATGACACTTTCATATTACTGAGTTGTCATGTCAAATTATCGATCTTAGCTTGAATTTCTGTCATTTGGTCGACAGCGACAACTCTCTTTTGTTCCCTAAAATTAGTAGGTTGCCTACTAAGTTCACTAGCCCATAAATAGCTATTGCTAGCCATCTCCTCTATTAGCTCCTCTACTTCATCGACCGTCTTTCTCATCAACGATCCTCCCCATGTTGCATCAATGGTGCCTCGACTATATGGGTTCACCCCGTTGTAAAATGTCTACAGCAGGAACTCTTTGGGTAGATTGTGATTTGGGCATCTCCTCTGCAGATCCTTGTAACGCTTCCACGCTTCATAAATGGACTCCCCGTCACCTTGTTGGAAGTTTGTGATCTCCTTAATAAATTTGGTGGTCTCTGTTAATGGGAAGTATTTATCTAAGAAGGCTCGCACTAGCTGTAACACCCCGTGTCAGGGGTTAGAATATTGAGGAATTTTAGTGCACTTTATGCTTTGCATAATTGAGTTTTCACTTATATGTGCATATGCAATTTTGGACACATACAAATATTTGTACAAGCATTCATTGACATTTCCGGATATAATTGGTTTGAAAATTTCGATTAAGATGAGAATTGTGGTTTTTAGGTATTAAAAATTTATTTGGAGCTTATTATTATTATTTCGAAATTTTGGTGAATTATGGATTAATTGTCTTGGATAATTAAATTGTTGTGTATTAAAATAAATTCCGCATTTTGGAGACATTTAGGATATTTTGGAGACTTACAAAAAATTTGAGGTATTTTTAGACTATGAAAAATAAAGAAATAAGAGATAGATTATGGAGTGAAAAATGGATCAATGATAGAGTGACATGAGGACCACCTAAAGAATGACAAATGGCTTGCTTGCAATAGGGACATATGGCAGTAAATTAATGATACACAAAATCACTTGTTTAGGAAGGAATTTTTTGCTCTGTGTGTGTTTGTTCTTCACCGAATGCATTTGGTTTTGCCTTTGTTTATCTTGCACTCCATCACCGAAAACATCATCTCCTCCTTGTTCCTCCATCGTCTAAAAGCAATTTTTTTGGTGTTATTGGCTTTCCCACATTACACGTTGCAAGTCTTCTTCCATTTGATGGTATTGATTGTTACAAAATCTTTTTGTAATCCAACATCGAAATCTATTGGTTGCTCTCTCCATTTCTGGAAATTTTTACTGAAGTGAGAGAAACTTAAGCCAAGTAAGTTTTATGCATGTTTTAATTTTTTAAATGGAAACATGCATAAATGGTGTATATTTTAATGCTTGTGGATTTCTGCATGTGTAAATGGTGTTGATACATGTGTGGGTAGTAATGAAAGATGTAGAAAAATGGAATATGCATACATGAGCAGTGCAGTTTTTGATATGTATGTATAAATTTTGGAAATTTGATTTATTTGTGTTGGGTTTAATTTAGATGGAGGTAGAAGAAGTGGTTTAAGTGTCATATGTGTTAATTGATGAATATAGAACTGTAGAAGAAAGAAAACACAGTAGTGAGAGAAAGCTTGTGTGAGGTTTCGGTTTTTATGAATTTCATATAAGCTTGCACCTGATGTATTTTGAGGTTATACTGGGTATAGAGGTCTCTAATATGTGATTTAGGAATGAAGAAAATTAGTGGAAGATAAAAAAAATGAAAGAAGCTGGTGGGAGCGCATAGCCGTGCATGGACATGCACGGGTGTGCATAAGCACGCAAGGGCGTGTGTAAGTGTTTGGTGGGTTATTTATGAATAACATCCTTTGATATTTTTGCTATAACTTCTTTTCCTGACATACAAATGACTTGATTCTTAAACCAATAGATTCCTAACAAATTGTTATACCTCTCAACAAAAATTGATAGCCTTCTGAATTAATTTGAAAAAGATTGATTGTATGAAAGTGAGGGAATCTATTGGAATAGTATGACCTTCAATATTTCACTGAACATACTTCAGTATTTTGATTATAACTTGATGTGTAGATTTCTAAATTAGTTGGTTATTGATTCAGATTAAACTGGAGACTTATTTATACAATTTTCTTGAAGAATTCAAATTTAATTCTGTCTCTAATACTTTCAAAATTGGAATCGAATTGAGTCTTGGCTTAGGCTGTAGCACTACGATGGACAGAAATCATGTCCTATAGTTATTGAATAAACTGTATTGATGTTGGCCGATTTAGACTAAGGTGTCTTAACCAAAGTTTTAGCTCATTATCTTAGCTTTAAATTGATATCAATTTTGTAATTTTTGAATATTTTAATTGAGAGATATGAGTTGTACAACTTGAATGCATGATCATGCTCTAGCCAAAATTCCAATTGTACATAGTCTGTGGTATTTTGAGCATAACTCATAGAATATTGAATCAAATTGAATGATCTTAGTGTCATTAGAAACTTAAGACATAGACGAATAATTTTTAGAATAAATTATTGCATAAATACATCCTTTTCTTAATCTTATTGATTATGCAATGTTGACCTGAATGAGGTGCTTCCAGCAAAAGCAATTGGATGTATGATTTTTGGAACTTTTGAAGTACAATTGATGTTTACATCAGTTTAGTAAGGAAATACCAAAGAATTTGTCATGAACATGCATCATACATATTCAGTATACATAAATGAATGCTTAATCATGCACAATAGTGATTTGTATATGTGTTAAATATTATAGAGGAACGCGTAGAGCGACCGCTTCCAAAAATTGTCGGGACTTCAAGGCAATAAGCAATTAAGAAGCTTTTATGAATAATATTAGATGATCACACCTTACTTTATTCTACTGTTGAATTTGATTTATGCTGATTGTGTTGGAATGGCATACAATGATTTTCTGAGGCGTTTGATGTATGTTTATATCATTGGAAGTGCTACTTGCATGTGAATATGATTGACTACTTGCTTTGCACATAAAATGTCTGAAATGACTTTATTTTGTTTTAAAACTATTGAGTCCTAGTTGTGGGTAAATAAGCATGCCTAGAAGGGTCTGCAGCTACTCTTGTGACACTTCGGTGTCGAGACTTTGGTCTCTTCTGTGACACTTCAGTGTCGAGAGTTCGGTCTCTCCTGTATGAGTCCCGTTACCTGCTTCTGTAAATGGCTTAGCATTCATCTGATTTTGTGATCTGATATATGTTTGATTTTGACATAAACAAAATTGTATTCTAATTTTGAAGGGTTTATACCCTCTTTTGATATTTAGCTCTGTTAACTATAAAATTTGTTTTGAAATGCATTATGTCTGTTTTATAGTTAAACCAATCTGTTAATGCATGCTTATGCTATTACATGATTCAGTATCATGAGTTATCACTTTATATATAGATTAGTTATTATTCACTAAGCTATATGCTTAGCACGGTGGATTTGCCCCGTGTAGGTTCAGAACGAGGATTATAAAGATTGGGACGAGTCGATCGCAATGGCCAATGGAGTTTGAGTTTTGTTTTGATAACAATGTATTTTTAAATATATATTTTGGATTCTTTATAAAATGTATGATTCCCAATTGTTGTAAGTTTTTGTAATAACTAGGTTTCAAGCTGGTTTCATTTTTTGGAACAAATTTGTATTAAGTTCATGTGATATAATGTATGTATGTTTTAAACAAGTTTGGAATGATTTGCAATGTATGTTTGTTTCAGTTACTAAAATTACATGTAATGAATGTGTAGTACGTTTTGAAATGCTTCCGCATTGGTTTGTTATTTGTTTCTGTTTGTGAATTCGATATGGCTCTCCTGTTTCCTGCTAGGGGGTATAGGGGCATCACACCCATTTTGGTATTAGAGCAGGTTTAGGAGATTCTAGTTTAACCAGCGCTTAACTATTGCTTCAATTTGAGTGTACAAGTTGTGTTTTGGCCTAATGTGGTGTCCCATATTTTTTCTATAGAATTAACGATGGAAGGATCTCGTGATGCTGTTGACGAAGTTGCTAAAAGCAATCAGCCGAAGCAAACTCGTCCAGTAATTGAGGTGAAGCTGAGGTGCCACCTCCTCCTCCAGCTCAGGGGGAGGCTTTTATTAAGCTATCCCAGGATATGATGATGTTGTTGCATCGTGTGACTGTACCCAAGGCTCCAATTGATCAGTTGCGGAAGTATGGAGCAGAGGAATTTGCTGGGACATCTCTGAAGGAATCTGAGAGAGTTGAATTCTGGATAAAGAAGGTGAAGAGGGTGTTGGATGAGATCAGTTATCCAGTAGAGCAGATGGTGCACTATGCTATCTCCCTTCTATAGGGAGCAGCTTATGAATGGTGAAAATTCATTCTGAGGAGTCCTCAGCTACCGATGCCTTTGATTTGGAATTTCTTTACCCAAGAGTTCCAAGAAAAATATATTACAAAGGCTTATAGAAAGGATAAGTGGAGATAATTTTTGTGTCTGAAACAAAGAAACTTATCAGTTGCTGAGTATGATTGAGAGTTTAACTGACTCAGTAAGTATGCCCCTGAATCTGTACTTACTGAAGAGTTCTGATGTCATTAGTTCGAGGATGGATTGCATGATTCCATCAAGGAGCATCTGGTGGCATTTACATTATTACAGCAAGTGACTTACCATCAGTTGTTACAGGCTGCGATGAAAATTGAAAGACAGGAAATGGTTAGGAGAGAAAGAAGTCAACGGAGGGGTTTTGTTAGAGGAGGTCAATCCTCGGGTAAACAAAGTCAGGAAGGTACTTGCTTTGCACCAGAAGTTGCTCAGAGATTTGTGAATCAAGGAAGGCAACAAAACTTTCCCACATCGACTGTCTCTGGTAAGGGTTCCTCTGGGGGTCGAGGTTCTGGTGCCCCGGAATGCCCTCATTGCTCTGTTCTTCATTGGGTTGTCGGTTGGAGAGCTACAGGTGCATGTTTCCGTTGTGGCAGTACTGAGCATATGATAGCAAATTGTCCTCTGAGATAGTCTGAGATAGCACAAGCCAATAGAGAGGTCTCCTATGCATCTGCTGGGAATAGAGGATGAGGTAGAGGTCAAGGAGGATATAATCAGAACATGACTAATCCGAGTTCCTACTCAGAAACTATAAATCGACTAGTTTTTCCTTCTGCTTCGACTCGAGCTTATGCACTAAAATCTCATAAGGATCAAGATGCACCAGATGTTATTGCTGGTATTGTTTCTATCTTTAATTCTGAAATGCATGCATTGATTGACCCTGAATCTACTCATTCGTATATCTGTGTTGGAGAAATGTTTGATATGGAGTTGCCCATAGATCAGTTAGAGTATGACATGCATGTGACCAATCCTCTGGGTAGTAATGTGTCGGTTAATAAGGTGTATAGGAACTGTCCTATTATGATCCAAGGAAATAATTATGTAGCATATCTGATCAGATTACCTTTTCATGAATTTGATATGATTCTAGGTATGGATTGGTTGTCTAAGTATCGGGCAATAATTGACTGTAATACTAAGATAGTTATGTTTGGGAGACCCGATAAGTCTGAGATAGTATTGCATGGCATTCACACTAGTTCTTTAACTAATGTGGTATCTGCTATGTAAGATCGAAAACTTCTCAGGAAGCGATGTGAAGCATATCTAGCTTTTGTAATTGATTATAAGAAGGAGGTCGGTAAATTGCTAGATGTTCCGGTGGTGAATGAGTTTCCAGATATGTTTCCAGAGGAATCGCCTTGACTCCCTCCTGAAAGGGATGTGGAGTTATCTATTGAAGTTATGCCTAGCACTACTCCTATATCCAGAGCATTGTACAAAATGGGTCCTACTAAACTGAAGGAATTGAAGGTGCAGTTACAAGATCATCTGGATAAAGGGTTTATTCGACCCAGTGTGTCACCGTAGGGAGCACCGGTGTTGTTTATTAAGAAGAATGATGGCATACTACGAATGTGCATCAATTATAGATAATTGAATAGAGTCACAGTGAAGAATAAGTATCCGTTGCCAAGGATTGAAGACTTATTTGATCAGTTGAAAGATGCAAGAGTGTTTTCAAAGATAGATCTGTGATCAAGATAATATTAGCTTCGGGTATAGGATAAGGAAGTATCAAAGAATGCATTTAGGACCCATTATGGACATTATGAATTTCTAGTGATGCCATTCGGGTTAACCAATGCTCCAGTAGCATTTATGGATTTGATGAATAGAGTGTTCAGGCCTTATTTGGATCAGTTTGTTGTGGTGTTTATAGATGATATCCTGGTTTATTCTAAGAATGAACAGGACCATACTGAACATCTCCGAATTGTATTACAGACCCTGCAACAAAAACAATTGTATGCTAAGCTGAGTAAGTGTGATTTCTGGCTTTAGGAGATATCATTTCTAGGGCATGTTATCTCTTTTAAGGGAATTAAAGTTGATCCTACTAAGAAAGAAGCGATTGTTAATTGGAAGCCACCACAGAATGTGTCTGAAGTGAGAAGTTTTTTAGGTCTAGCTGGTTATTACCGTCGGTTTGTTAAAGGGTTCTTAATGATAGCATCCCCTTTAACTAAACTGTTACGGAAAGGAGTGAAGCACAAATGGTCTGATAAATGTCATAGTAGTTTTAACTAACTGAAAAGTATGCTTACCGAGGCTCTTGTATTGGTCCAACCTATTTCTAGTAAGGAGTATGTTTTGTTTAGTGATGCATCTGGAATTGGTTTGGGTTATGTTTTGATGCAGGAAGGAAAGGTAGTTGCTTATGCCTCTAGGCAACTAAAAACTCATGAACAGAATTATACTACTTATGATTTGGAACTTGCAGCAATAGTGTTTACCTTAAAAATCTAGCGGCACTACATGTATGGTGAAAGGTGTAGAATTTTCATGATCATAAGAGTCTGAAGTATTTGCTTACCCGGAAAGAACTCAATCTGAGACAACAGCGTTCGTTGGAACTGTTCAAGGACTATGATTATATTGTGGATTATCATCCGGGTAAGGCTAATGTTGTGGTAGATGCCTTGAGTCGGAAGACCATTTCAGCATTATTACTTAAGCAGAGTGAATGGGAATTTGTATCTAATGGAGCTTTAATAGCTCAGCTGAAAGCAAGGCCTATCTTAAGACAAGAAATTTGTGATGCTCAGAGAGCTGATGATAAGTTACAACAACTTATCTTGGCTACTCAGGAAGGTAATCAGTCTGATTTTTCTGTGAAAGGAGATGGTGAATTGTATTATAAAGATCGGTTATGTGTGCCAGCTAATGGTGAACTGAAGAAAAAGTTGTTATTTGAGGCTCATAATACAATCTTTACTATACATCCTAGAGGAAACAAGATGTATCAGGATCTGAAGCAGTATTATTGGTGGTCAAGTATGAAACGAGATGTTGTGGATTATGTAGTAAAATGTCTGACATCCAGCAGGTTAAAGCTGAGCACTAGGTTCCATTCGGTTTATTACATCCTATTTCTATTCCTCAGTGGAAATGGGATAACATTACCATGGATTTGTTCACTGTACTTCCTCTCACTCAAAGGAAGCATGATGCGGTATGGGTGATTGTGGATAAGTTTACCAAATCTGCTCATTTTTTCCTGTTTATCCTAACTATTCTTTGGACAGACGCGCATATTTATATGTGAATGAGATAGTGAGATTTTATGGAGTATTGTTGTCAATTATTTCTGATCGTGATCCTCAATTTACTTTGAGATTCTGGAAAATTTTACAAAAAGAATTGGGTACTCAAGTTAAGTTTAGTACTGCTTTCCATCCCCAAACAGATGGACAAACTGAATGAGTTATACAGATATTGGAAGATGTGTTGTAGGGTTGTGTATTAGAGTTTCCTAGGAGTTGGGATAATTGTCTGACTCTGATGGAGTTCGCTTACAACAACAGTTATCAAACGAGCATTGGCATGGTGCCTTATGAAGCGTTGTATAGTAGGAAGTGTAGAACTCCTGTATGCTGGACCGAATTGAGTGAAAACAAGATTATCGGGCCTAAAATTGTGAAAGATACTAAAGAAAAGATTTAGATTATTCAACAAAAGTTGAAAGCTGCCAGTGATAGGTAGAAGTCTTATGCTGACCTAAAGAGGAGAGATATTGAGTATCAGGTAGGAGATAAGGTGTTCTTAAAAGTGTCATCGAGGAAAAATGTACTTCAATTTGGTAAGAAAGGTAAACTTAGTCAACGATTCATTGGCCTTTACGAAATTCCTAAAAGAGTTGGACCAGTAGCATATTAGTTGGCTCTTCATGAAGAATTGGCCAAGCTACATGATGTGTTCCACGTTTCTATGCTAAGAAGACATCGGTCTGATGTGACACATAAAATTCCAGAGCAAGAAATTCAGGTACAACCAAATTTGTCGTATGAAGAAGGGCCAATTTCTATATTAGCTTGAGAAGTCAAGCAACTTAGGAGTAAGCAAATCCCTTTGGTAAAAGTACTCTGGCAACACTATGACCTTGAAGAAGCAACATGGGAACTAAAAGAAGCCATGAAAGCTCAGTATTCGCAAATATTCAAATTAGGTATGAATTTCGAGGAAGAAATTTTCTTAAGGAGGGAAGAATTGTAACACCCCGTGTTAGGGGTTAGAATATTGAGGAATTTCAGTGCACTTTATGCTTTGCATAATTGAGTTTTCACTTATATGTGCATATGCAATTTTTGACACATACAAATATTTGTACATGCATTCATTGACATTTCTAGGTATAATTGGTTTGAAAATTTCGATTAAAATGAGAATTGTGGTTTTTAGGTGTTGAAAATTTATTTGGAGCTTATTATTATTATTTCGAAAATTTTGGTGAATTATGGATTAATTATCTTGGATAATTAAATTGGTGTGTATCAAAATAAATTCCGTATTTTGGAGACATTCAGGATATTATAGAGACTTATTAAAAATTTGAGGTATTTTTAGACTATGAAAAATAAAGAAATAAGAGACAAATTATGGAGTGAAAAATGGATCAATGATAGAGTGACACGTGGACCACCTAAAGAATGACAAATGGCTAGCTTGCAATAGGGACACGTGGCAGTAAAATAATGATACATGAAATCACATGTTTAGGAAGGAAATTTTTGTTATTTGTGTGTTTGTTCTTCACCGAATACATTTGGTTTTGCCTTTGTTATTTCAACACTCCATTACTGAAAACATCATCTCCTCCTTGTTCCTCCATTGTTTAAAAGCAATTTTTTGTGTTATTGGCTTACCCACTTTAAACCTTGCAGGTCTTTTTCCATTTGAGAGTCTCGATTGTTACAAAATCTTTTTGTAATCCAACATCAAAATCTATTGGTTGCTCTCTCCATTTCAGGAAATTTTTGCTGAAGTGAGAGAAACTTAAGACAAGTAAGTTTTATGTATGTTTTAAATGGATGCATGCATAAATGGTGTATATTTTCATGCTTGTGGATTGCTATATGCGTAAATGGTGTTGATGCATTTGTGGGTAGTAATGAAAGATGCATAAAAATGGAATATGCATACGTGAGCAGTGCAATTTTTGATATTTATGTATAAATTTTGGAATTTTGATTTATTTGTGTTGGGTTTAATTAAGATGGAAGTAGAAGAAGTGGGTTAAGTGTCATATGTGTTAATTGATGAATATAGAAGTGTAGAAGAAAGAAAACACATTAGTGAGAGAAAGCTTGTGTGAGGTTTCGGTTTTCATGAATTTCATATAAGCTTGCACCTGATGTGTTTTGAGGTTATATTAGGTATATAGGTCTTGAATATGTGATGTAGGAATGAAGAAAATCATTGGAAGATAAAAAAAATGAAAGAAGCTGGTGGGAGTGCACAGCCGTGCATGGACATGAACGGGTGTGCGCAAGCACGCAAGGGCGTGTGTAAGTGTTTGGTGGGTTATTTATGAAAAACATGCTTTGATATTTTTACTATAACTTCTTCTTAAGACATCCAAATGACTTGATTCTTAAACCAATAGATTACTAACACGTTTTTGTACCTCTCCACAAAAATTTATAGCCTTCTGAATTAATTTGAAAAAGATTGATTGTATGAAAGTGAGGCAATATGTTGGAATAGTATGACCTTCAATATTTCACTGAACATACTTCAGTATTTTGATTATAACCTGATCTTTAGATTTCTAAATTAGTTAGTTCTTGACTCAGATTAAACTAAAGACTTATGTATACAACTTTATTGAAGAAGTAAAATTTTAATTCTGTCTCTAATACTTTCAAAATTGGAATGGAATTGAGTTTTGGCTTAGGTAGTAGCACTGCGAGGGATAGAAATCATGTCCTGTAGTTATTGAATAAATTGTGTTGATGTTGGCCCAATTAGACTAAGTTGTCTTCACCAAAGTTGTAGCTTATTATCTTAGCTTTAAATTGGAATCAAGTGTGTAATTTTTTTATATTGTAATTGAGAGATATGAGTTGTACAACTTGACTACATGATCGTGCTTTAGCCAAAATTTCAAATGTATACAGTCTGTGGTATTTTGAGCATAACTCATAGAATATTGAATAAAATTGAATGATCATGGTGTCATTAGAAACTTAAGACATATAGGAATAATTTTCTAGAAGAAAGTGTTTCATAAATACATCATTTTCTTAATCTTATTGATTATGAAAAGTTGACCTGAATGAGGTGCTTCC
The DNA here is from genome assembly GCA_027563885.1 of Erythroxylum longipes. Taxonomy (NCBI): domain Eukaryota; kingdom Viridiplantae; phylum Streptophyta; class Magnoliopsida; order Malpighiales; family Erythroxylaceae; genus Erythroxylum; species Erythroxylum longipes. The sequence continues at coordinate 12,646 of JAOQMS010042725.1, forward strand.
AGCAAAAGTAATTGAATGTATAAATTTTGGAACTTTTGAAGTAAAATTGATGTTTACATCAGTTTAGTAAGGAAATACCAGAGATGTTGTCATGAAAATGCATCATACATGTTAAGTATACATAAATGAATGCTTAATCATGCACAATAGTGATTTGTATATGTGTTAAATAGTATAAAGGAATGCATAGAGCGACCACTTCTAGATATTGTTGGGACTTCGAGGCAATGAGCAATAAAGAAGCTTTTGTGAGTAATCTTAGATGATCACACCTTACTTTGTTGTACTGTTGAATTTGATTTATGCTGATTGTGTTGGAATGGCTGACAAAGATTGTTCGAGGTGTTTGATGCATGTTTATATCATTGGAAGTGCTACTTGTATGTGAATATGATTGACTACTTGCTTTGCACATGAAATGACTTTGTTTTGTTTTAAAACTGTTAAGTCCTAGTTGTGGGTAAATAGGCATGCCTAGAAGGGTCTGCAGTTGCTCCTGTGACACTTCGGTGT
>JAOQMS010042726.1:0-13152 GCA_027563885.1 Erythroxylum longipes
GGTCGATGTGCCCGATGTTCTGTTCGATTATTATTCTCACAGGTAATACTTACAGTATTTTACCCTTCAAAAAAAAAGTTTTAAAAAAGTTATTTTTCTAAATTTTAAAATTTAAAAAGAAAATAATCATACAGACTTAAGTTCGATAGAGTGTCAAACGGTCCAAGCTCAATAAGACTTAGGTTCAAGTTGTGTGTTTCAAACCCATTTGAGCTTTGAGCCAAGCTCGAGCTCAAATATTAATTTTCGGACCTCAACCATGTCCGACCTGATATTAACCTCCAAAATATATGTTTGTACCGAAGCGAGATTTTCCAAAGTCCACTCTACTATTGAATATTCCTCAAGTTGTAATAACCTGAGCATCTTTATTTATGGCTGTAAATGTTATTGAAATATCTATTTATTCTCGTTGCAACAGAAATAGAACAAGAAATGATTCTTTTGAACTTCTGAATACCTCATTGCCCAACAACAAACAAGAAGGAAATTTTATCAATCAAGTTAAGAGCATAAAACTACAAGGAAGATTTCTAAGCAGGCAAAGATCTCCATATGTATAGGTGATTATTTAGCAAATGACAAATCAAATAGGTTTTGCAGGAGAACTAATCAAGTTTGAATTTAAAGAGTTAAACCGAACCGAATCAAATTGCTTCAGTTAAAATATGAAAATGACGTTATAATAATATTAGATTTGATTCAAGTCTGATTGAAATTTGATAGAGTTTAAATTCTTAAGAATTAATTTGAATTGAACTAAATTAGATATCATTTTTTAAAATTTAATTAGTAAAAATAATTAAGGACGGACAGACCCTAAGTGTATAGATTAGAATTAAATATAATAACCCTCAACTTGCATCAATGGATGGTACTAAATCCAAAATGTTTCTTAAACAAGTTCATGAAATAAAAAAGGAATTTTCATATAATAAATTTTTATAATTAAACTTCAAATATTTCGGTGGATAAGGACTTCTTTTAATCATTTTTTTTTCATTTTGTTCAATTTTTAATAATAATATCAATTAAACCTTTTAAACCTTAAATCTCTTGTTTTACCAATTTATCTTCCAATCCAAATTTCAAAACATTGATTTTGATTACACAAAATAGAGTTCAAAGTATCTATCCAACTCCAACTCCTAAGCTAAATTACTTTGTTTTTATTTCGTTAAGCAATCAATGGTTGGTTGCATGTGCCCGTCAAGCACAAGATGTCCACTTTCATTGCAAGATTTAAATAAGCTAGAGATTGGTATTTCTTGAATTCTTTTAAGTGTTTTCTCAAATTGTCCTTACCCTTGAGTAATCGATATAAATGTTTTAGGGAAAGCATACAGAAACAGAAGAAGACAGTAAGTTGCTATAAAATCAAAGAAAGTGTCTTTTTAATAGTTAATATTCCTTTTTAATTTAAGAAATAAAAAATCTCTTAATTTTTAAAATTTTGAAACAATTCTTTCCATTTTTAAAATTTTAAAATATTTTTTAGATTTTAGTTAAAACATAATGATAAAATACACTTAATATGAATATTAGATAAAAACTAATTAAATATTATTAATATGTTAACTCAACTAAATTCTTAAACTGGAATCCAATTAAAGTTAATTCAAAATTAATAATTTAATATAAGTTGAATTAATTAAATTCAATTTAAATTAATAATTTATTATAAGTTGAATTAATTAAATTCAATTTAAATTAATAATTTATTATAATTATAATAAATTATTAATTTAAATTGAATTTATTTAATTCAATTATAATAAATTATTAATTTAAATTGAATTTAATTAATTCAATTATAATAAATTATTAATTTAAATTGAATTTAATTAATTCAACTTGAAAGCTAATTATGTAACATCTCGGGCTCTGTCTGCCCTCTATACCTTTCCAATTGTTCTATGATTCTATCTCCGTTTTATATATATATATATATTATATAATGTTTTTATTATTTTTAATTAAAAATTTTGAAAATTTTTTAATACAAACCACAAATAAGCTAGAGATTGGTATTTAAGGCCCATTAATATATTTAATCCACTAAATATTATTTATAGCATGTTATATTTTCTAAGAAATAAAATTTTTTATTTGTCCTTACCCTTAGTTACTCGATATAATTGTTTTAGGTAATGCATGCAGAAACAGAAGACGACAGTAACTTGCGATAAAATCAAAGAGCCTGTCTTGTTTAACGAGTTCACATTCGTTTTAAAAAAGAATTCCAAACAACATAAATAACACCAATAATGACAACTTTTGAAGATTAAGTTACAGCTAATCTTACACATCTTCGTCATCACCTAACAAAGACAAAATGTTTTCACAAACTTCCTCATAGATCTGCCGAATTTTTGTTATGCCATGTGATGTAACGTCCGTTTTTAAATTCGTACTCATCTCACCGTCTTCTTCTGCTCCTTCTTCTTGTGGATTACGTTTGCCTATTCCTTTGTGGTTAGTGGGCAGTGTTTATAACTTTAAACATTTCAATCGCCCCTTTAAAATATATACCTTTATTTACTTTTATTTTGATTTTTTAAAATTTTCAATGATTTTTATTTATATACTTATTTGTTTAAATATTTAGCTATTATTTTTTCAATCATTTTCAAAAATATTGGAATAAAATTACATACTTTTAGATCTCTTTAAAATTTACGTAAATTTTTATTGAAATTATTATTATTATTATTAGTTTACTAATCTCAATCGAATTTCAAGCTACCTATATTAAATTAAGTTGAGCTTAAGTCGTCTGTCCTAATTTTAACCTAGTTTTGAATTAAAAAATTAAAACCTAATTTATTGTCATCTTTAAATATGAATTCTACTTTTATTTCTTAATATTTAACAATAAAATTCATCAAAATATATTTTTAAATAAAAATATATAAATTTAAAATTTATAATATACAAATATAAAAATTTTTAATTAAGGTGAATTGATAAAATTCATGTTATTTTTTACGTCAAATTATGTCATATAAGTAAATGAATAAATGTAATTTTCGGACAATTTCAAAGGAACAATGAGCATGATTGTAAAAATCGTCACGTAGGAGAAGGAATCAACGAGGAAACACTACCCACTAAATGCTCCGGCATTTAGTGGGAGGCCAGGAAGACGGCAACGTTGGGTTCAAGGTTGGAACTTGAAAGATATGTATGTACTTTAATCTAGAACTTGTTAAGTATATCTGATGTTAATAATATATACTTGTTAAATATTAATAGTATTTAACTGTCCATTATATGTTTTTAAATTTAACTCGATTTATTTATATTTTGATAAAAATAATAATTTATTCTATTTGTTCATAATTTTATTAATATTTATTTTCAATATTAATTATTCAATATATATTGTTAATGTGTTATTTTTTAGCAAAAATATAAGAATTTTTAAAATTAAAAGTAAAACATCATAAGTTTTTAACTTAACTCTTCTCTTAACCAAATGATCCCATGTTATAAATTCTAATCATGTTTGTCAAAATTAAATCTTGTTATTATTATTATTATAGTTGATGCCATCTAATTCACGTTCTAACGGTGCAATGTTTGGAAATTGTAAAGAAAAGTGAAACCAACTTTGTCTGCTCCGCCTAAAAAAGGCAAAATCACGTTCATAGCACACATTAATTTGCCTTCTTAAATAGTGCACGAAGTGTTGCGATACTCTTAAATAGTGCACGAAGTGTTGCGATACTCACTTTCAACAACAATGGCTTCTTCTTCTTCTTCTTCTTCTTCTTTGGCCTCCGAGTTTTACCCATGGCGGTACGATGTCTTCATAAACTTCAGGGGTGAAGACACTCGTCGCAGTTTCAGCAGGAATCTTTATGAGGCTTTGTGCGGAAAGGCTCTCCTGACCTTCTTTGACTACGACGAACTCGAAAGAGGACAAGAAATTGCCAAGTCCCTTGTGCAAGCAATCCAAGAATCGAATGTTGCTGTCGTCGTTTTCTCAAAAGACTATGCATCTTCCACTTGGTGTCTCGATGAGCTTGTAAAGATCTTTGAATGTCATCAAACTCGTGGACAGATTGTCATACCTGTCTTTTACGACGTAAATCCATCCCATATAAGGAAACAGACTCATGATGTTGCCACAGCTTTTGAAAGACATGAGCAAAATCCCAGGAACGCTCACAAGATACAAAATTGGAAGGATGCGTTGACCTTGACTGCCAATCTATCTGGGTTGGATTCTAAGGACTTCAGGTAAAATTTTTGACCCGCTTCGTTTTATATCTGTTTCAAACTTTTATGGCAGTTTGATCATAGTTAATTGTTGTTCTAAGTTTTGGGTAACGGAAGGTAAAAATCACAGTTTTTCATGATTGGCAGGTATGATCACATGCTTATTAGTAAAATTGTTGAAGATATTTCGAAAAAACTGAAGAAATCAACCGTATGTGATGGTGATGAGCTGCTGGTTGGGGTAGATTCACACTTTATTCAAATCACCAATGGGATTCTGTCGGTTGAGGGACTGGATGTCTGCATTATAGGAATTTGGGGGATGGGCGGTATTGGAAAAACTACTATTGCTGAATTCATATTTAGGAGGCTGTCATTTGAATTCAAAGGTTGTTGTTTTCTGAAAGATGTGAGAGAAAGATCAGTGAGGGATTTAAAGAATGAACTCAATTCACAGCTACAGGATCGTAGAAGGGCACTAATCGTTCTTGATGATGTGGATGACTCGCAAAAATTAGATTCATTGATTGGAGATCCGTGTTGGTTCGGTTCACGAAGTCTAATTATTATCACAGGAAGAAATAAGCAAGTGCTTGGAAGAAGGGCTGGGTTTTTATATGAAGTTGAACCGTTAAAAGATGAAGAAGCCCTTCAACTTTTCAGTAGGAGTGCCTTCAAGCAAAACTACCCCAGAAATGATTACGAGTCTTTGTCTAGCTCAATTGTTAAATATGCACAAGGCAATCCTTTAGCGTTGAAGGTTTTAGGCTCCTCCCTAAGTGGGAAAACGACAAAAGAGTGGGAAAGTGCGTTGAAAAAGTTGTCAAAGGGTCCAAACAAGAATATTCAGGATGTGTTACAAATTGGCTACGATCGCTTAGATGGGATGGAGAAAGATATCTTTCTTCATATTGCATGTTTCTTCAAAGGTGAAAACAAAGATGTTGTAATGCCAGTGTTGGAAAGCTGTGAGTTTGATGCAGATATTATAGTAAGTGTTCTGGTCGACAAATGTTTTGTGACCATTTCCGAAAACACATTAGAAATGCATGACTTAATGCAAGAAATGGGAAAGGAAATTGTACGTCAAGAATCTAAATATCCAAACAAACGTAGCAGATTATGGGATCCAAAAGATGTCTTTAAAGTACTTGCACAGGACAAGGTAAAATTAGCCACTTGCTTTCTATATGTGATTTTTAAGAAAATAGACATTGCAGCACTTTGAACTTATGGTTTTCAAATTAGAATATTTTAAACATACCTTCTATTATTATAATATAATTTTGAGAATCTTTTGTACTTTTTTTTTTACTAAAAGAAATATTTGATTGTTATTTGTTAGGAGGCGGAAGCAGTAGAAAGCATAATGTTGGACGTGTCTGAAATAAGCAGGATAAATTTAAATCCAGAAGTGTTTATGAAAACACCTAATCTTAAATTTCTCAAATTTTATGTGACTGAAGAACAAAATAATTTACATCTCCCACAAGGTCTTAATTATCTTCCAAATGAGCTAATATATTTTCATTGGGATGGATATCCATTGGAATCTTTTCCACGCAATTTTCGACCAAGCCATCTGATTGTGCTTGGATTACCCAATAGCAAGATAAAACAATTCCAGGAAGAAATCAAGGTACTTATCTTATGCCTTATATTTTAATATAAATAAATTTGTTATAAGTAAGTTTGAAAGCAGCGACGGATGATAATTAATCCCTTTTTTTTTTGCTAACTGCAGGATGAGAATATGGGATATTTAATGGCATCTCAACCAAAATTTGGTACGATTCTTTGTCGTTTTTGCAGTTTGATTAAAATTCCGTCTTCCATATATGGATGGCAATTGGGCAAGGTTACGTCCCTAAGTTTGGTAGATTGCAAAAGCATAAGTCATCTTCCGAGTAGTGGAGTTGGACTTCTAGAAGCTGTTGAAAAACTTGATCTCTGGGGTTGCGAGAATTTGAATACATTCCCTGAAGTTTCAAGCAACATAAAGTATATGGATTTGGGTAAGACAGCTATAAAACAGATACCTTCATCATCAGTTGAACACCTTGGCAAATTGGAAGAATTAAAATTGTTCGGTTGTGATAAGCTTGAAAGCCTTCCAAGCAACTTTTTTGACGCGTTAACATCTCTTAAAAGCCTTGATTTAATATGGTGCCGGAGCCTAAAGAAGCTTCCTGAAATCTCAGAGAACATGTATAGTTTACAGGAACTTGGGTTAAGTCATACGGACCTAGAGATGCCATCATCTATTGGCAAGCTAAAAGGGCTGAAGTTTTTAAATATTTATCTTTGCTCCAAACTTACTTTTGTGCCTAAAAGTGAGTTTAATTTAGCGAGTCTTGAAACTGTATGTCTGCGCAATCCCACATCGGACTCAGTAAAAACGCATCATCTTCCGGTTATAGACCCCCGTTTCTTGCCTTTGTTGTTAGAAGGCGCTTCTTCTTTACGAACTCTAACTCTTGTAGACCTTAATTTAAGGAAACTACCTGAGAACTTGAGCTTTCTATCTTCTGTAACTTCTTTACGCTTAAGAGGAAGTAATTTTGAGAGAATCCCTCCAACCATCAAACAACTTTCAAACTTGACAAAGATTGATATAAGTTACTGCCAAAGGCTTATATCCTTACCAGAATTTCCATCGAGTCTCATTTTGTTAGAAGCTCTTAATTGCACATCACTAGAGCAAATACGGACCCTTAAACAGTTAGTCCTTGGGTCAGAAGCCACTAGGAAGAGATTTTGTTTATGGAACTGCCTAAAGTTGGATGAAGATGAATGCCAGGAAGTTGCAGATCTACTGTTAGAATATCACAAACCATGGGTATGTAACTATCTTTTTTTCTCTTCTTTATTTTGTGTTGGCATAATCACTGATTTGAGTTAGAAATTTGTGTTCTTGTTGTTTAGGTTCAATATCATATGCATTATCCTGGAAGTAAAATACCAAAGTGGGTCGAGTATCAAAGTATGGGTGATTCAGTGGAAGTCCCTATTCCTTCTCATTGGCATAATCGTGATATATTGAGGGTCGCCTTATGTGTGTGCGTTAAGTCTTTGACGAAAGGTTTATATGATGGGGATCTCTATCTTAGATATGATTGCTATTTTGGAGACAACTACCATGCTGCCTTCGAAGATAAAACGATTTGTAAACATGGCTCTGAATACGCACTTAAGGAGCACGTGATAGTCATCTTTCATGATATATTTTGCGATTGGATAGATGGACATGGTTATTCATTAGGAGATGTAGCCTTGTTCAAGTTCAGTTTAGACAAATATGGAAGTAAAGAAATCCTGAGGTGCGGCGTCACTATATTCCTAAGATCAGGATGAATTATATTAAGCATTAGAGTTTCCTGCTCCAACGTCCACGATGAAGATAGAAGAAGCTGTTGTTGCCGACTCCAAAGTCAGAAAAAGAAGGAAGAAACTGCATGTGGACAACTGACCACATGCAAGAAGAAGATGAAAAAAAAAAATGAAGGCCAACTGTGGACAGTCGCTCCATCTAACGTTACTATGTCTTACTCTGTCTCGGCCCAAAAACGTCTGTCGTTCTACTTAAATTGACAACTGATAGAAAAATTCACATACTCTGTTAGTCTTCCAATTTTCACCGTGACTTGACATCCTCATCGTCTTCATCTTCATTCTTGCTAGTGCCCTAAAATTGTCATATGTTCTCAATCTGTTTGCCGCCGCTCTCTTCCTCACCGCTTTCTGTTCAGATTTGACTGTTTTGGGGCATTCTATTGTGATATGTTGCGCCAATATGCCATTCGTTGTATTTATGACATCCAATTGTCATGCAAGGCTATTGTCCATCCAGATCTGCTGTTGCAAAATTTCAAGCACGGGCAGGTTACGCTGATTTCATTAAGCAATGGAATATTGGAGTTTATTTCTCGTTAAGGTTGGTTTGGCAACTCTTTCTACAAATATGTTTGATATGAAATTTGCTCATGGCCATGTATTTGAGAAGAGTATATGGTTCTTGAATATGTACAGGTTTCAAGAAATAGCAGGGGCTCTGGATTCAGCAATCTCAGCTACCACTCTCGTACCTGTTCAAAATGGAGAATCCAATGGCTTAACTTTGAAACAGAGTACCACTCTCTTGGAGAGCCCCTGCTATTTCTTGTTGGAGAGAAGATGTTCTTATTGTCTCTTCCTCTGACAAGTTCCTTCGCTTATGGTTACAGCTGCTTTCAAGGTCTTATGTTTTATAACAAATTTGATGTATTTGATTGACAATGTCCATTAAAGACATAAGCTCCACAGTGCTAAATTCCTATTTATTGCCTCACAGATAGTCGAGCTGGTTGTCATCTGGATTGGCTGCTAGAAGGATGGGTAATGTTGGCACCACATCTGGGTCTGAATGGGCAACTTCTGCTGCTCCTGATGATTTTGTTTATGTATGTATTATTCCGTGATTATACCATATTTTTTACTTAAGACAGAGTAGCATTTATGTGTTTGCATGTTTATTACCCTATAGTGCCCATCTTTGTCTGTCTACATTTGGCATTCAGTAGGATGCTTTGTCCATCTAAATTCTATTTTTTGTTCTACATTCTTATACCGAGATTTGCAAACTGTATTGCAGTGTACCAGATTATATCAGCACTACTTGTGAATGCTTAATTAGCAGTGTTTTTTTTCCAGATTATTCATGACATTAATTTTCTCTCTAAGGAGGTTTTTGGGAACTACATTGAACATGTAGTTAAGCTTCTATCTTCACGTTCTGCTGATATTCTTGATGTAGTAAAGCAAAGCATATTGCAAAGCTGAAAATCATTGAATGATTTGGCACCTCTAGCTGTTAAAGCGATCACAGATGCATTGGTTGATAAGGCTGTCGACGTAAAACTTTCTCATGAAAGGTTGCTCACTTAATGTAACAGGAATGCTTGAGCTTGAAAGCCCATTAGATAGTTTAATTCATTAACAAATTTATGGAATTTCGTTTGTTTGTAAATGTTGGATAGGACTTGAGACGGGTGAAGGGAATAACTGCAACTTACAGGATGACCAATAAGCCTCTTCCTGTAAGACACTCACCCTATGTCTCTGTTGTCCTACAACCACTAAAGGTGAAGTCTTGTCCGCTTGCTATTTTGTCTCCTTTTTGGAATAAATATCCTAACTAGTTTTTCACATTTAGACTGGTTTTAGGTCTCATTCCTTGGTTCTTGCTGAAGTAGTATGTGATATTTAAAAAGCTTGCGTTCCAAAAATTAGTCTAACAAGAATGTAAGATTTTCAGAATAGATGTATGGTGTTCATATCCAAAAGTTCGTCTTAACAAGAATGTAAGATTTTCAGAATAGATGCAAGGTGTACGTAACTTTGTAATGGAACAAGGACAGGTTTCTTTGTGTTAATGCAGATGCATTAGGTTGTTGTCCAGTAACTAAATAGTCCTGTCAATGAACTTGTTTCCAATACCTAAGCTTTGTTGAAACTGCTCATAATCACATGTTTAACTCATTGCTTTTCTGTAGTTCTATGGTCATGATAATGGATGCCTCTGCAAGCTTCGAACTTACCTCTGAAATTGCAGATTAGTAGTCAGGTGGTTGAGTGATTATTCTTTGACACAGGTATTTCTGGATGGTGAACGAGCTATGACATATTTGACTAAGGAGACTAGGAATGAATCATTACATGGTGCTGCAACTGATAATACTAGTTGCTACTATGAATTAGCTGCTGAACTCGTTAATGTGGTTAGTATCCAAAGAAGAACATCCTTTTTTGAGTATTTGAACTCCTGACGGGGGCTTTGAGCTGACTTTTTTGTGTCATTATCTAGGCAAGGAAAACTGAGTCTTCACTGCAGAGAATATTCTTTGCTTGTAGGACCCCTCCATTAGCTCCTCGACTAACTGGGCTGTCTGTTACTTGTGCTGGTGCTCCTCTGAATTCAACTGTTAAATCAAGGGTTATTGATTTGGGATTGTGTAGAAAGCTTGAGTTCTGAAGAGAAGAGCGTATTAAATAAAAAAAAGAAAAAAATTAAAGTTGATTTGTATGCATAAGATACGAATACTTCTTAATGAAGAAGTACAATACAGAATGTAGCTTTTCAACATTTCAATAAATATAAAAGACAAAACTATATTCTCAATATGAGCCCCATTCCATATAAACATAATTCTATTCTAAGACATTCAGTTTGAACAAGATTACAAGATCTTGAAGTTGCTTCTTCAACATAATTTGGGTCCATGTTGTTGCTTTTATCATCAAAAAAATATGAATGTCCAAGATTCTGCAAGGAAGTCAGAAACTTGTCACATCTTTTTGGAACATGACAATGAATGTCGGTCCATCATGGGGAGAGAAAAATATGATCCGTAACTAAAAGTTCCCCTATCAACCTTTTGAAGTGTAGCAATATAGTCCACGTAATAGAGAGATGGACCAGCTAGAAGGATGTTCACGAAGTATGGGTTCTGAAATACTAAAAACCACATTTAGGAAGGAGATATAGAAGGTAAAATGTCAATACAGAACTGAAAAATGTCTCGCACAAGTCATAAATCATATGGAAATGCGTTCAGTCCAGTATAATGCATGAGAACACTGCAATGCGGTTCTCAAGGCAAGATAATCACTTCAGAGATCATGAGAACAAAATGTTCAACATATGAAACAAAAATCAGCAACTGCTTAACGGTGTAAGATTTTTTTTTTCAAAAGGCCAAATTCATTCACAGCAATTATTAGAATTAGGATACTGATTTTACAAATCTGAATTCTCCACTGTAAACAGAAATAGTTGTGCAAAAAATTCAGAAGAAGAAAAGGTTAAACCAATTTCTCTTAGCAACATCTGACACGTTATTTAGAACAACACTTTTCTATAATTTTACGATACATTCGTAGCTCATAATTTTAAAAATGTTTCAGTGATGGCTATTTAAACTGTATCAGTTATCCCAACACAACAGAGATTATTCCAAGAATCAGTTCTCTAAATCATACCTACTACTCTTAGTTGCTCATAAGGACATGACCCACAACTTAATTTACAAGCACACCAGAAGCACAAAATGGCCGATGACTCCAAGTTCTATGTTTTTTTATTGTTAACAATGCAGCTCTACATAGGAGTATGTATCTGCATTGTTTAAGAGACGATCTTGACTTTTTTAATGGATGTCAAATTCTTTCCTTAAAAGTTAGCTATTCAAACATTGCTCCTCGTTCTCATTCAAATATATGATCAATACTTGTATCAAGTACTAATGAAGTTATAATGCAAGAAGATTATCTAGTCTTAAGGTTAGACTTTTTGAGCCAGAACCAAACAACATTACATCCTAATACACGCTTTAAACTGAACTGAAGTTACAATTTACCACTCAAAAAGAGAAATCTATGACCCTTAGTGCTCAAAATCATCAAAATGATTCTGTAACATACTTGTGCCTTTCAATTAGCTGGCTTTTGCTCGATCACTCTGCCATTTTCTAGAGGCTCTAAGTATGCACAAAGCTCTAAATATTAACTACGGGAAACGAACTAGCAAACTCCGGGCAACATATAAGCAATAAATCCCAATTTATTTAACCCATGCTAATAGACCCAAGTACCTACCTTATGGAAAAAGAGAAAAGAAAAAGTATATAAACACCTGTAGCAAATATAAACAAGCCAATGAACCAATGTAACAATCCTACAATCCTAAATCTGCTCAAAGATAACAAATTAAGAGAATTTCACTTGCCTTTCTATGGGCAGTAGCGAGTTCCCCTATAGTAAAGTTGGCGGCAGTGGCGGCGGTCAATGGAATCCCGTTTCGAAACTGATAAAGAGCCACGTTCTTCTGTATGTATTCCGTGAATTGAATTCTACCGAAAAAAAAAACGGATAAACGAAAGAGTTGAGAAATATAAGAGAGAGAGATTGTTTCCGGAGTAGCTTCTCAAGATTGGCAAGATGTTGCTTGTTCAATTCATACGAAACAGGTTTTACAGATTGTGAAGTTGGTAAAGACGACAAAGAACATCTGATCAGAGGGCTCGATTGTTTACATTTGATATTGTTACGGTGAGGAAGAGAGTGGCGGTGAAGAATTCGGGCAGAGAGTGGTGAGGAAGAGCAAATATATTGAGAGCATATGACAATTTTAGGGCAATGGTGAGGATGTGATGTCGAGTCGCTGTGAAAATTGGAATTTTTATCCTAATCTATTCCGGTTATTTTTCACAATAGAAGCTGACTCAAACTAAAAGGTCAGTGCTTTAAGTTCATTGCTCCGATTGGGGGATGGTGGTGTCTTAATTCTTCACTTTCATTATGCTGTCATTGTCAGAAATGTCAATTTACACACAATGCAGGAACATTTAACCAAGGAAATAACGAGACTCCAGTGTCGACGGTGAAGGTAGAAGAAACTGACCTGATCTAAGAAGGTTACTGCTTCAAGTTCAGTGCTCCGTCTTTGTGAATCCTAACTCTTTACTTATGTTTGCAATTTAGGGTCGTTTGGTTCACCGAGGACGATGGTAACGAGAATAAGAATATGAATGAAAATACTGAAAAATAAGAGCTGATATAATCTTTGTAATTAAGATGATTAGTTAAAGTGAAAGAATGGTTATTATTACTTTTTAATATTTTAATTAATTAGATTATATATTAATTAATTAATTATATTTTATATTTTAATTACATTTTAATTAATTATATTTAATTAAAAATTAAAAAATATTCTTGTTTAAAGGAATTAAAATCATTCCTTCCACACGTAGAAGATATAGACTATTACCTAAATAAAAAAACTATTCAATTAATAATAATAAATAACTAATTTTTATCATACATTCATTTCCTATTAATTTATTCTTGTATCCTTTAACAAAGCACTCTTAAAGCACTCTTTCCCTCCCC
>JAOQMS010042727.1:0-13152 GCA_027563885.1 Erythroxylum longipes
GTGTGTGTGTGTGTGTGTGTGTGTGTGTGTGTGTGTGTGTGTGTGTGTGTGTGTGTGTGTGTGTGTGTGTGTGTGAGAGAGAGAGAGAGAGAGAGAGAGAGAGTCGTATAAATCACGAATAAGTAACACACTTAAAATCAATAATTCAAATTAACTGAACCATGTGGTAGTTTGTAGGGTCAACAATTTTATTCATTTTTTCAATCTACAAACCTAACAAGGCCCATGATCTTCATCAGGAAGTTCAGTAACCAACCTTTTGGCCAAGCAAAACAATAGAATTTTATTAAAAAGAAAAAATGAAAAACGAAAAGAGATCTAAACGAGTTACCTAGAAGAGCACTGACTAAGCCTCCAGCACTTATCTCTAAAGACCACGATTCTTCTCCTCTTCTAACTGCAGAGACAGGCAGTCTGTTAGCAACAACCAATAGCCTTTGTCTCAAAGGCAATCCGTCCTGCTTTTCACATCCTTCTGGATTTTCCCTTACAGCTGCAGCAGCTGCTTCCAAGTATTGTTCAACATAGGAATTGTTGTTACAGTGGTCAATGTCTCTCAACCTGAAGCCATTTTCCCAAGGTTCAGCCCCTCTATGGCTATCAGTCGCCTCATTGGAATGGGAAGCTCTGCTACTTTTCCTTAGGTTCCTTTCTCGCACGAGCCTTGCAACACGATCCAAATAAGGGTTGGAGCCACCGTTGTACTGGTTTCCAGGCATACGCTCACTCTAGAAGCACCAAACTCCAAATTCACCAATTTTTCTTTTCGAGAGTTGGATGCTCTTAAAAGAAATCTGTGTCATACATTTTGTTTCAAGTCAGTACCTTTACGACTCAATAAAACACTCTAAGCCACGTAAAACACTCAATCTTTCAATTCAGTGATTATAAACTGCCGTACTATGACAATACATAATCATCAGTGAATTATTAAAAATGATTAAGCATCTTCAATATGTTCATCAAATAGAAAAAGGATAACGAAGAGAATGGGATCCACAGAATTATAGAAGGGAACAAAAACAAATGGGGTCTACAGAAAATCCTGCCTATATGAGCCCGCATTAGAAGTGACTCAAGCATGAGAAAGCCATCAACAAGCACTACAGGTCTGGTGAGGAAAAGCTCTGCTGCTTCTCTTGATCGAAACAAAATGGAAAACACATTGCATGAAAGAGAACACCGACCGAGTTAAGGTTAAGCAAGCTGAAATCTGAGAAAAGCAAAAAGGTAAAAACAGAATAAGTTTCAAACAAAGAAACCCACTACACAAGACTTAGCGTAAACGCGAGACCCGTGAAGCGAAAAAGCAAAATTTTTAGGGAAAGGGGGAAGGGGGGCCTAGGCATACCTTTTCCCCTGAAAATGAAATTCGATTGAACGAAGAAATGGGTTTCGGGAAACAAGTGACTGAGACTGACACGGGGTTTTAACCTTTAAAGAAAAGGCAAGAGAATAAAGAGGGACAGAGAGAGCAGAGGGAGTAGGGAGTAGGGAGTAGGGAGTAGGGAGTAGGGAGGTCCTCGTGTAAGCTTTATTAAATACACAAGCCCACATAGCCATGCAGGTAATCCTTCGAATCTTGCATTATTTCCATGCCCATACTAACTAGTACTAGTATATAGACTAATAAAAAAGGTTTAGGTGATATGGGAATTTACAAATTCTCTAAATAGGATTTAATTAAAATCAATCTTCATTCCTACAAACAAAGTTTTATTCTCAAGTTTAATTAAGTTCTTTATTATCAAATTAAACTCTAGAATTAATTTAACAAGTTATAAATCTTAGATAATGTTTATTTTTTATTCTTAAAATTTTGATTCAATTGGAGCAAATTCTCAATAGTAAAATTATCGTGTATCTCATGCTTCAGCCTTAAAATGGTTTTACACATTATGTTTTAAAACTTAATTTTATTCAATATTCATTGTTTGTTGCTAATTCACGACTGAAAAGCCAAAAGTCTAAAAATAGAAATTAAATATATTTTACAAAATAAATGGATAATATCAGCCTCTTCAAATAAACAGCTCCAAGATAATTCCTGCAAAAAAAATCTCTATAATTTAATTTAAAATCTATTTGATAAAGCTTTTAATTTTATAACAATATACGAATACATTTTTCAAAAAAAAACAATATACGAATATATTATCTATTTGTTTTAAACATAACTTCTCAATCAATTTAAATTTATGAGAATTTGACTCTTTAATTCGGGTTTAAACATTTATTCTCTTCCTCTCTCTTTGATAAGCATGATTTCTTCTATTTTTCTTAATCTTGATTGTAAATATTAGCTAGTAATTTTCTATTACAGCTAACTATTGTTCATTCATGTTTTCAAAGGAACAAAAATCACCAATCAAAATAAAACCTCCTAAAATTTTCTTAAACTTATAAGAGAAAATTGTTGAAAAATCATAATAGAATATGATCTAAATCGCAACGGAATAATTCTAGAAAATTTTTCATATTTTATTTTCTCAAAAACTAAGATCACTTTAGTTATATAAATGATTAACACTAAAATGTAATAAAGCATGAATCTTAATTCGTACATTATTATAAAGTTTGATCCTTTTTTAGTCGTATCCTACAAATCATTTTCGAAACTGATTCATCTCAACCATCATAGCTGCATCAGTATCTGACCTCTAATGGTATCTACAAAACAGGTTGAAATAACTCTGTAACACTTTCTGAGAGTGGTAAGCAAGAATTGCTAGTTTTATAGAACTTAAACCGGTTTATAATAGGTTTTTAACATTTTAATAATTTAAATTACATTAATAAAAAAATTTCTCAAACTTTACAATCAAGTCCAACTTTATTAAAATATATCTGCTCCTTTTGACTCATTCTTTATGTGAGATCCATTAGTAGGGACGTTAATTTTGACCCGGTCTGGCCTGTGGCCCGACTATTACTTCAAAAACAACGTCATGTTTCACATTTTTAAAAAAATTATTAGATGGGCCCAATTGGCCTTGCCCGCCCATCACTCGTCGGGCCATGGGCTGGGCCACGGGCTGACCTATTCCCTCTTGTTGGGCCACGGGCCACCCTAGCCTGTGGTTTGGTCGGGCCGAGCTCCGGTATACTCCTAAAATTAGAATTAGATAAATTATAACTCCTTTTAATTTATCTTTAATTCTCAAATTAAACAATTTATAATTATGGATTAAGATTGGTGTCAAGCAACACATCATGACTACCCAAATATTTTGAAATGTCAAAACAATTTTGACTAACCTTTCTATGCATGATTTTTTTGTATAATTCAATCCTTGCATTACACAATGTTCCGATCAGACATAAAGCATAGAATTAATGTTTACTTTATTTTGAGTCTAATCATATTAGTTCTCCACCATTAATTATTAATTAAATTAATTAAATTTGTAAACTATTTACAAAGCGTCATTCCACCTTAGCCAAGGATTTTTCGAATCAATACTAATCGAGAACAATAGATTTATCTCCCTAATTACTTTAGGATGATGAATCATATCTTAATCGCATAACTATCTCCATATAATTCATCATACATCCAATGACAACCAACTGAATGACCCATGATAAAATAGGTCATAAGTAGTATCAAAACATAGTAATCCCTATACAAGATAACTCTGAAACCTTAAGTCAAAGGATCACTTATATAATCATCACAATGAGAATTCCATAGACATATAAGTAATGTTCCAAATAGATTTGTTATATCTGGTATGTTCAGTGAACTTTTTCTCTAACAAACACCCACATTTTGTTTAAGTATTTCCATACTTTAGTCTATGAGATCGACTACTTCATTCCTAAGGAAAAACATAACGTATGCTAGCCTTTTTATATTCTATTAATGTCCAATCTTAATAAAACAATGACTAGGAAACAATTTAGGGATAATACATAAATGCAATATGAATCTCATAATTATAATCTCATTATAATTTTACTTGCAATGTATTTTTATCCTATGGACTTTATCACATACATATAAACATATACAAGATAAAGAATGCCTTTAAATGATTATCACTAAACTATGACCAAAGTGATTAGTTGTAAGGCATAAACTAACAATCTCCCACTTGCACAAAGCCAATCATTTAAGTATTTTGCATCATATCACCATATGACAATTGTACTACTGTTGGGACAGTGGCTTATTGAGAGAATTCTACACAATTCTCTACAGTGAGAACTTGCTTAAATCTTACTCCATCTTAATTATCATCATAATTAAGAATTTTTTCCTAAAGACATCCTTAGATATTTGATGAGACTTTAGCTCTTTTGACTTGCCCAATGGCTCTAATGTTCCATAGTACATTACTGTCTTGAACAATGTATGGAGCTATATCAAGTCCATTAGAGAACTTAGTGATCCAATTAATCATTTCCACTAAATGATAAAAGTATTACGGCCTAAGTAGCAACAATTGCTATATTGGAACCTTTCCAATCTTAAATGATAATGTTCTTAAGTAAAATAAACCTTAACTATGATTTACTTCTACAGTAAATATCTTTATCTCATTAAACTCAAATATCTACTCATACATAAAATAGTGGATATCTCGAATACTAAACATCTTTAGTACATTATCTATATACTTGGACTTAGAATAGGTGAACAAATTCCAATCTATCTCAATAGATCTAATTCCCAAAATTAAGTTATTAACTGTTCATATCCAACAAGATCCGTTTTGGGACAATTAATGTTCTCAATAATTGAAATTTAGAATTATTGTTCTGTGTTAGCAATATGTCTCTACATACTCCCACTAAAGAGGACAACTATACTCCCATTAACCTTCTTGTAGACATAATAAATTCACAATCATCTTCAAAACAAACTCTTTTAATTCATCATGAAAGTGAATATTTCAACATCTCGCAGCCTTTCAACTATACATCAAATGTATCAATAAAGGTAACAGTTCCATTTAAATGTATTGTTATGAGATTTAAACTTTCAAATTTCATCTTACTCTCACTACTGATCCTAAAAACCAATTTCCTATAAGTATATATGAAACAATCAATTTGTTCAAAAGGTCTATGAGATTATATCGAACCTTTTTAATATCTCATAACCTTTTATTACACATTTGAGGTTTTAAGTTAATGGATAATATATGCTTCAACTAAGCATCACATCCTTAAATCATTAACTTTGACTCTTTCAAAGACTTAGCATTTTTTATCTAATATGAAATATTGCTAATTAATTCATTTGTAACTATTGAAGGTAAGTCATTGTATTAGGCATAACTATAGAAATAATATTGCACCATACAATATCTCATATAGTATTTTTCTCCTTACATAAATCCATGCTCTTATGAATTTAGTTACGAAGGTATTCATTAGAAAATCTCTTTCCCTATACTTCCCAAATCGATCTCGTCGAAGTGTTTTAGCATTCTCAATGCTTAATTTCTACTTAGATTTAAACTATTTAAACTTTTCAAAATATTAAATAATTATTTCATTTAATACATAAGACTATATCACATAACGTCATTAATAATCTAATGAAATATAAGTATTATCCTTTTATGAATTGTTATTCCATCCAATACATCACATGTATAAATTTAACAATTCAATACCATTATCACCCTTTCACCAAAAGTTGATTCGGTTTTTCTTTAACTTGACAAGTTTCATACAATTCATAATCAAAAGTATACATATATCCTTGTATGTAAATTTATGATTCTCGTTATATTGATTTAGCTAACATGATATAAAAGGATAGTCTCAATTATCCAACTTTATATTCTTGTCATTTATATTCAGTATAGGTTTCCTTTGATCCAACGTATATAAACAATTTACATACAATTGGATTAATTTCTTTTACTTAACAATCTATTTATTATCATACTTCGAACATTATAAGAATGTTGAATCTAATTTTAGTATCAACTACACATAAGCATGAACTAAAAATACATATGATCTCTATCATATCAAGTACAGGCAGGAAAAGTTATGCAATCTTTATCTTCTTATGATAAATATTATCATTCTATAGCAAATGCCTTTAATTGATGTCCATGTTATGCTTTTAGTAGGCTAAATTAAGTGGAACAATTCCAACAAGGTACTATACATTTAAGCTCTACTTTATGCAACCTTTTGCATCTTGCTATCATGGTGTTGACTTACATCTTACATATTGTCATCAAAGTTTATGATGTGTTAGTCAACTCAAAATGTCATTACATTTTTTCAACTATATGATTTTGACGTATCTCTAAAACTTTATCACCAAATCCTTAACAAGGATTATAACAAACTAATATAATAGTTATACAATTTTTTATCTAACTTTGAGAACTTTTCTCAAAGATATCCTATGTCTAAAAAATTTGGTTTACTAACTCTTAGTATCAACCATACTAAACAAGGTAAATTTTAATCAAAACAAAATATAAATGTAAGAAAATTAAGTAATTAATTATATGCTATGATTGCCAAATGAGATCAGTGTTTTATCATATATTTGGTTACTCCCACTATTTTATTTAAAATAATAACCCTCACTACTATTTAAAAGGATTAATATAATCTTTCTAGTGAGCTGGGATCCATTCAAGTATAGTTGATCTTGTGTTTGCCCAACAAACCAACTAAACTTAAATTAGGTAAATAACAATTGTATTAATCACATCTCATGTGAATCCTACGTCTGTTAGATGACAACTCTTGCCAAAACATATCTTATATATTATTTCTAACTCTGCCTCTAAATTCATGTGATCATGAGTTTGCTCATCCAAATTACGCAAATTTAGTGACGTAGAACTCACTTCCATAAGACTAAACATGTTCGGGTTAAAGTGACCTTGAGTTTGCTCAACAAGCCTATCAATAATCAGAACTTTGGTTTATTCTTATAACAATGGAAAGCAACAATAACATTCTCAATGTTTACTTAATATTTTAGCGAGGGCTTTAATTTCATTCATCTCATCAAACATAAAATTACATGTAAAATATCACACATATTAAACATACAATTTATCATACATCCAATATATATATCAAACATATAAATAAAGTATGCGACTTATGCACTCATAATCAAATTATATGCATAAAATATCAAGCTTCACTTGATTCTAGTTATTGATCTTCATAATCTAAAATAATATTTCCAACTCTTTGGAAAATCAAATTAAATTAAGCTCATTGATTCCTAAATGAATTAAATTCCTATTCCAAACAGAAAATTAATTTGGATTTGAAAACAATTTTTAAATCCAATTTGAAACTATTTCCAATTATCTTGACTCCTTTTAATAAATTTTAATTGAAAACAATTTTTCAATAAAATTTTCTTCTTACTTATTATAATTTACAAAAAACTCTTTCTTCAAAATTATATAAATAACACATTCTAATCCAATTACAAAACTATTTGTAATATCATTAGAAATTGTTTTTCCTTAATTAGAAATTTATTCTCTAATATTAAAAGGAAACTTTAAAAATTAAATAAAACACTTTCCAAATTTAGTTAAGAGAGTCATTTATTTTATTTATTTAAAGATTAATTTCTTAATTAATTAAAAAAATCTTGCTTTAATAAATTAGAAACTATTTTTAAAAAAATTAAAGCAAGCACATTTTTCTTAATTAATAAATGAAAAAAATTTCAAAATTTAACTAAGAAAAATACTTTTTCTAAAAGATAGTGAAACTTAATATTCATAAGTAAAGAAACAATTTTTAAATAAATTGAATAATAATTCTCTAAAAATAAAATCATAAATTTAATTTATCTCAATCAAATTGAAATAAATAAATTTAAATAAAAATATATTTCTTAATTATTTAAGAAAATAATTTTCTTAATTTTAGGGAGTCCAATGAATTAATTTCAATCTAATTGAAACTAATTATTTTTAATTGTAGAAACAACTTTCTTAAAATTAAATTAGAAATCAACCTAATTATTAATCTCAATCAAATTAAGAAAAATAATTACTTTAATTTTGGAATTGATTTGATAATTAATTTAATTTAATAATTCAATTCTTTGAAAAATTAAATTAAATTCTAAAGTAGTCATAATAAAAATTACTCACTGCAAACAATTTTTCATGCATTTAGAAAAATACTTTTTCAATTTTATTAGGATTATAAACTAATTTAATCTCCATTAAATTATTTAATTGAAATTAAGGCCTTTAAAACATAAAAAACTAATTATAATATAGTGAGGAACAATCTAACGCTTGTTTCCGTCGACCGTGTGCGTTGCACACTCTTGGGTCAGCTAGGACCATTAATTGACATGCACGCGCCTTCAGTGTCTGTACTAGATGTCATACACGCGCCTCATTGTTTTCTTAGAATTGAGGTTCCCTATACGCTGCCACCTACTTCTCTCCACGTCGTGCTTCCACGCTTTTGTCACTCCAAGCTTGCCGTCCTCTGGTTGTCTTCTCTATCGAGCTACCTCTTGCAAGTGAGTTATCACCCCTTACTAGTGGCGATTCACCACTGATTTGTGGGCAATTGTCGCTCTCAAACAATGGCGGTTGCATCGCTGTCTCCGTCAACAACGTACTCCAGATGAAACCACAGCCACAATACCAACACAAGACGCAAAACAACATTTTCAAGACATCAATAACACACAAAACTCATCATCCACCAAAACCCAAAACACCTTTTTTTCGCACCTCAAGAGCATGGTCACAAGCAGAAAATCTAGACCACCATAAAACCAGACCAGAAACCTATCGCATTTTATTCTTATTTTATCAATGTAGCACCAAGGATTGAGTTTTTGTTTTTTGAGTTTCTATTGATGTATTGTTTAATATATTGTTTAACAGTTAAACAATTTTAATTCAATTCCAAATTGAATTGTAGGACTTAAAAATTTTAATCTAAACTTTTTATATTAAAATTATTAAGATATAATATGATTTTTAAGACTTTAATTTCAATTCCAAAATTCATGATCAATAAAAGTCTAACAATTTAATCAAATTGTAGAAATAAAGTAGGCTTTGATACCATTGTTGGGAAATTGAGAAGGGATTCGATCCTGACCACACCTGAATAATTATGAAACTTTTTTGTATTTTGATTTCTCAAAAAATAATATTATTTTAATTCTATAAAATGATTAACACATAAACATAATAAAGCATGAATCTTATTTCGTACCTTATTCTAAAGCTTAAACTTTTTCTTGTCGTATCCCATGAACTGCTTCCAAAACTGATCCATATCAACCACCGTAGTATCAGTGTCCATTCTCTAACAATATCCATAAAAAAGGTTAAGAGAACTCTATAACACTTACAAAGTGGGTTAAACAAGAAATGCTAACTCATAGCGCTTAGGCCTATTTATAATAGGTTTTTAACATTTTAGGAATTTAATTGAATTAAATTCTAATTTTAATTAAATTGAAATTAGAATTACAAATAATTCTAATTAAATACCAATTATGCACAAATATTATCCAATATCTCATTGGTCCTTATTATTAAATATCTTGTGTTTAATCACAAATTTTTTCAAACTTTACAATCAAATCTAACTTGATTAAAATATCTTTGTTCTCTTCGATCTATTTTTCATGTAAGACCCAAATTATGACTTAATGAGCACTTACTACAACAGATAAGGTTATTAGCGACGAAATAAAACATTGCTAAATACAAAAACATCGTCTCAATTACATATTTGAGACAAAAAATAATCGTCACCCTAATGGTCGCTGAATCCCAGTAGCAAAACAATATCTGCGACATTTTTTTGAAATCATCACATAAAGGTTTTGGATACATAATGTTTTTGTTGCTAAAACATATAACCAACGAGAATGAATAATGTCATAGAAAGGCTTTTACGACGTATATTTTCGTAGATAAAAGTTTTTTACTTACTAAATAATAGTCATAGGTAATTATTTTTAGTGACGATTTTTTTTAGCAGAATAGTTTTAGTTACTAATTTTTTGTTGTAGGTAAATGTTTTTAGAGACATTCTTTTGAACGTAGGTAATAACATTTTGTGACAATTTTTCTTTGGTAGCTACTAGTTTTTAGTAACGATTCTATTTTGTAGCAAAATAGTTTTAGCTACTAATTTCTTATTGTTGGTAAATGTTTTTAGAGACGTTCTTGTAAGCAAAGGTAATAATTTTTTGTGACTATTTTGTTTTGGTATCTAATATTATTTAGTGACAAAATTTTATTTTAAATTTAAGAATTATTATAATTGTTAAAAACAAATTTATTTTAATTTATCACAATTTTTAAGACAATTTGAAATATAAATTTGTTACATTTTATAATTAATATTGGTGACATATTTTTTGAATAATAATAAATTGAAATAAAACAAAAATATAAAATGGAATGCATATATATATAAATATTTACACATCATTTACAAACCAAGGCTCCTCATCATCCTTACTACTGCTGACATATGCAGAGCTTAGTAATTGTTTCACCATTTTTTAAAGCTTATTTACTTCTTTTATATTACAATCTAACTTAGTCTTTAGTGCTTGGTTCTCTTCTTGAAGCGCTGTCACATATGCTGGTCGTGACGAAGATGCACCAACAGGTTTAATCATACCCAAGACCTTTGATATAGCCTGATCTTATACCAAGGACATTGTTGCAAATGTCAACATTTGGCTGATTCCCTTCAGACAATGATGTCTACAACAACTCCTGCATCTTGTCCTACAATTTAAAGTACAAAATCAAGTTAAATAAAAAATTGTTACTTAGTATTACATAGAAAAATAAATTGTAATATTAATTTGTTGACATCCAACCTTGACTTTCCTTGTCGTGTGTTAACTTGTACAATGTGATCCTATCTCACTCTTGTCCTTGGAATTATATTTGGCTCTATTATATGAATTTAAAAAATTATAACTAATTATAATTTATTGTATTAAGAAATAGAATAATAAGTTGAAAATGTTACATTTACAAATTCTTGTCGGATGACAACAAATGATCTAAAGCCGATATTATGAGGAGTCTTCATTTTTCTCTATTTACCTTGGCTTTCTCACACTTTTCCTAAATTAAGAGAAGTATTCATGAAATGTATAAACAAAATTAATGGAAGGAAATATGAAGAGAAAAAAATTGTTCTATTAATCTTTTTTTGTTAATCTTTAAATATAATTTGTTAGAAATAGTTTTATAATTATATTACAATGTATTGTTAAATTATTATTATTTATTTTTCTAAATTAAAATAATTAAAATGTATAATTTTTTGAAATACAGTTTTTGAAATTATAATAATGAAAATGTATAATTTTTTAAAAATTGTAAGTCAATTTTAACTTATTTGAACGATCAACAAATTAATTTGCAAATAGTTTTCAATTGAATAATTTAATTTTTAATTCAAATTATGTTTTATTTAGAATAGGAAAATAAATTTATTAAAAATTATTTATGATCCCGCGAGCTTTAACGACGAACCATGTATTAGTCGCTACATCTGACATTTGTCGAACAAATACAATAGATCGTAGCAAATTAATTAATACTACTTCCAAACAACTACAACAAATAATAAACGACATCATTTACCTAAACAAGAAAACGATGTTGTTTTGTATTAGGTTTTCAAAGACAAAAATATAAAAGGCTACTCCATTCTCGTTCAAGCCGTCAACACCCATTTAAAATCCTCTCTTCTGTTTGAGTTCTGTGTTCTCATCACCGTCGAAGAACAATTATTCACTGAATCAGTATTATTCTTTTGTTTTATGTTCATCAACGAAGTTGTGTTAAGTTTAACGTATACCTTTAGGTGTTTATTGTGAGTTCTTAAATATGTATTTGATGTATAAGTTGTGTTAATGGTTGTGTTTTGAAGATGATTTACTGTCTATCTTTGTCATTTCTTTATGTCTGTTTTCCCAATGACCTTTAATGCTTAATCTCATCAAAGCTTCATAACTATTTGATGAAATTGTTTTAAGAGTATTTTACTTTTATTCATTTCCATTAATAGTAATATAGAGAAATATAGATAATACTATATTTCTGTACATCAAGAACATATTCATGTTTATTCTACTTTAAATTCTAAATTTTGCATATAATACAAACTACACAATAGATTTTTGAAATTTTAAAAAAGGTAACTTTCATATCATTAGGCACATTGAAGATGTATAAGTGCTAAACTGGACTACTTTCACTTATCATCGAAATTGGAGTTAAACATATCATCATTTTATACTAAATTGATATTTGCAGAATATACCTCTTAACATTATTAATCAAGGAATGTCGACATAAAGACTAGTTTCAGATGACCCTAGTTCATTTTGGTTAAGAGGAATGTGGCAAAATTGTCAATCTCCACTTCATACACTAATCATCGTTTCCCTTCCATGACCGATCTTCTGCTTCAAGGTGTTTGGTATCTTCCGAACAACGTCACTTTCCTCATTATGTACATCTCATTTCCTTTTATGAAGCTATTATATATATTCACATTTGATGTTATATACTACATGTTGTTTTAAGCTTCCTTGAATCTCGAAGATGACATGTATACTATGGAAGCAGGAGCGATGTCACAACGGTCAGTAAAGGATTAGGGAAATTGATTTTTATGAAAAATACACCAATTCCAAAGACTTCTTCTGCTCATTCACATGTGCATTAACTCAAATTTCGGTTCGTTTAACAGTTTACTAATATGACAATATCTAACTTCTATACTGATTGTGTTTTAGGTAAACCGTTTTGTATTGGCAGCTCATCAGGAGAACTTGTCTTCTAATCTAAATCTAGTGACTTATTCACTGTATCCTCTACAAGTTTAGTTATAGCGGAAAAGCTGTTACAAGAGGGTGTGAAAAACCTTACACCTGAGGGGAGAATTATTACTGCTTCAAGAGGTGCCTTCGAATATGCAAGGACCCTTCTCGGGAATCCAAATACCAGGAACTATTTACCTTTACCGACTCTCATGTCACTTGGAATCCAAATAAGTAATTATATCATTGTCATTTATCGATGCAATCAACTAGACTCAGCTTTAAAGTTGATTTATTGTTGTATCTGTAAGAATTTGTTAAATAACCTCTCTACTAGTTAGGGGTCAAGC
>JAOQMS010042728.1:0-13151 GCA_027563885.1 Erythroxylum longipes
TTATTCAAATTGATGTGATGCCATGTGGAGTAACTGTAGTGATTGCACGTAGCGCTCCCTTATCATAGGATATGTATTGGAATGACCTACGGGCGTCTCGGTGCGTACCCTACGGTGAGGGGGTGTTACATTAAGCCCTTACCTGCACACCTCAGGTATACCTTTCTTGGTGGAGGTCAAACACTACCAATAATAATTTCTAACCAATTAAATGAAAAAAAGAAAGCAAGGTTGTGGAAGTGGTTCAAAAGTGGATGAAGGCCATCGGATGGCAAATTACTAATGTTCGAGGACTTTGCTCGAATGTCTATATGCATCAAATAAACTTAGAGGAAGAGTGTTGGATGGTAAGAGAGCGTTAACAAAGATTAAATCTTAACATGAAGGAGGCGATTAAGAAAGAGATCACAAAACTCTTAGATGCAGGGATAATTTATCCCATCTCTGATAGTGAATGGGTCATCCCCGTATAATGTGCACCTAAAAAGGGAGGAATGACAGTGATAGAAAGTGCTAGTGGAGAAGTAATTTCAACAAGAATAGTCACAGGATGGAGAGTATGTATAGATTATTGTAAACTCAATTCAGTGACTAAGAAAGATCACTTTCCTCTTTCATTTATAGACTAGATGATAGAAAAGGTAGCTGGCTATTCATACTATTACTTCTTAAATGGATACTTAGGCTATAATTAGATTTTCATCTACCCTGATGATTAGGAGAAGACCACATTCACTTGCCCTTATGTCACATTTGCGTACAGACGGGTGCCCTTCAGACTTTGCAATGCTCCAGCCACATTTCAGAGATGCATGACGTCGATCTTCGCTAACATGATAGAAGACATAATGCAGGTGTTTATAAATGATTTTTCAGTCTTTGGAGACTCTTTTGACGTACTTTTAACTAATTTGGATAAAGTGATTCAAAGATGTGAAGAATCACATTTGGTGTTGAATTGGGAGAAATGTCACTTTATGGTACAAGAAGGGATAGTGCTAGGGCATAAAATTTCACATCACGGATTTGAAGTCAACAGAGCAAAGACAGAGGTAATAGAGAAACTCTCACCACCAAATAATGTAAAAGGTGTGCGAGGTTTCTTAAGCCATGCAGGATTTTACTGTTGATTCATCAAAGATTTTCCTAAATTGCAAGACCTTTGACAAACTATTTAGTCAAGGAAGTGCCTTTTATGTTTAATGATAAGTGTATGTCTGCATTCAACATTTCAAATGAGGTATTAATATCAGAACCTATTTTATCACCACCAGACTGGACACTTCCATTTGAAGTCATGTGTGATGTAAGTGACCAAACCATAGGTTGCGTTTTGGACCAAAGGAAAGATAAGAAGCTACATGTGATCTACTATGCCAGCAAGACTCTTGTAGGACCACAATTGAATTATACCACCACAGAGAAGGAACTACTCGTAGTAGTTCAAACATGTGATAAGTTCCGACAACATCTTTTAGGTTCAAAGGTAATTGTATTCACTGACCATGCAGACTAAAATACCTTTTCAACAAGAAAGATGCTAAAACTAGACTCATTTGATGGGTGTTACTTTTGGAAGAATTTGATATAGAGGTGAGAGATAAAAAGGGAGCAGAAAATGTGGTCGTAGACCACTTATCAAGACTTGAGGGAGGAGAATGCGAACAAAGTATTGACATTAACGAAAATTTCCCTAACGAAACTCTGATGCTACTTAAGAGTTTGACTACACGATGGTTTGTAGATATCACCATAGCAGATATCGTCAATTATGTAGCCAATGGTAAACTTCCATCAAATCTCTCTAACAAACAAAGGAAAAAGTTCTTGCATTGTTGTAACCGAAATATATAGGATGAGCCAACCCTATATAAAGCATCTGCAGACAGGTTGATGTGACATTGTGTTCCAGATGACATCCTAAAACAATTCCATGAAGGTCAGTATGCTAGGCATTATGGAGCCAACAAAACAGCAGCCCAGATACTTAAGAGTGGATTTTATTGGCCACAGTTGTTTTAAGGATGCACATATTTATATGGAACAATGTGATCGATGCCAGAGAATAGGTAACATTTCCAAGAGGGATGAAATGCCTTTGTCCAACATTCAAGAAGTAGAAGTCTTTGACGTATGGGGCATCGACTTTATAGGTTCCTTCCCATCTTCAATGAGAAACATGTATATCCTAGTGGGAGTTGATTATGTTTCATGTTGGGTTGAAGTGCTAACATCTCCAACTAATGATGGGAAGGTAGTGCAGAAATTTATTAAACGGCTGTTTAACCAGTTTGGAGTACCACATATAATAATAAGTGATGGAGGCGCACATTTTTACAGCAGATCTTTCGATGCTCTCCTAAAATAATATGGCATGCACAACCGAGTTGCTACACCTTACCATCCATAAACTAGTAGCCAAGTAGAAGTTATTAACCAAGAACTGAAACGAATTCTAGAGAAGACAGTGAACAACTCCCGAAAGGATTGGACAGGAAATATAGAGGATGTCTAATAGGCCTATAGGACAGCTTTTAAAACACCCATTAAAACAATTCTGTATAGGCTAGTTTATGGGAAAGCATGTCACTTTCCGGTCAAATTAGAACACCGGTCATACTGGGAGATTAAAGCATTAAATTTTGATTGGAAACAAGCTGTTGAAAAGAGACTTCTACAACTAGACAAACTATAAGAATTTCGTTCTTATGGGTTAGTATGAGTCTTTGAGCTTAATCGTTATATTTTTTAGGTACCTTGATGGGTTTATTAGTATTTTTGGGTTTGTTAGTATTTGAGGGTAAACAGTGAAGAACGGAGAAGACTCAAGGAGTTTTTGGGCCAAAGACATAGCCCACGATCATGGCACAGCAAGCCACAATCATGACAAACAAGGACGAGCCAGAGAAGCCAGGCTATGATCATGCACATGGGGGCACGATCTTGACAGAGAGCTTACATTCAGGCTATGATCGTGCACATCAGGCCATGATCATGACAGAAAAACTGCTGGCCACGATCGTGGCCTGCATCGAGTTGAAGCAAAAACTCGAATTTCATAAGATTTTTTAGACCGTTTCAACCCCAACTTTGACCTAGAGCGCCCAAAGTATAAATATAACATTATGTGACAGATGTAGAGCCTTGGAGAGTTTGAATAGAGAGCTTTCATGTTAGCCACATTTTGGGAAAACCCTAGAGATTTTTTGAGAGATTGAGGAAGGAGAAAAAGAAAGAGAGACAAGTAGACAAAGCTTAACGCGACGTACTTCCCAAAACAGGTGGTTTCCCGCTGTTGCTGCCTCCACGATCCGTTTCGATAGTAATTTCTTTGTTTATTTCAATTTTATTTATGTATACAATTGGAATATTTATTGAAATTGTTCTTATTGAGTGTTTATTATTGTCTATACTCACCTTCGGGTTTTCAATTCTTATGATTAATAAAGATTAGTTGGTTGTGCTTCTTTTGATTTAATTGCGATTCAATTTTTGCTTGTAATAATTCGACAAGAAACTAAGAGGGTGAGCCGAGTGAAAATAATCAATTTAGGCTAACGAGAGTTATGTGAATTGATAGGTAAAGAATTGAATCGAACCAGTAGAATCATGTAACGAGAGATCGAGCATAGATTGTCTGTAGGTTAATAGACAACTTAGAACTAACTTAGGTTTTTGGGTTAATCGCGAGTCGAGAGATTGCGATTAAATAATTTAGATTAGGGATCATCAATTAGGGTTAAGAATTATAACTCGGGAGAGAGTAATTCACCCTAAGACCATCTAGACCCATTAATTCAATAATTGCATAATTGATTAGGTTTTTGTTAATTTCAAATTGAATCCACTTTTGTCTCACTCGATAATTTGTAAGTTAGTTTTTGGATTGGTTGTCTGGTTTGTTTTCATATTTAGATTTCTTCAACTCAATTATTGAAATAAATTGCTTGATTGATTTATTTTCTGCACTATTTTATTTCTTTTGAATTATTGTAGTTTAGTACGACCTTATATTTTAGGGCTAGAATTCCCTCCTTGTAGAATCGATACCTTAGGTACTACGTGAATGACCCGTGTGCTTGCAGAATTTACCAAGGTTATAAATATTAAAACTTAACTTGTGTAACCTTGCAAACATATTCCTATTAGAAAACTCTAATAAGGGAAGACAATTTTAACTCGCGCAATGCACTGAATGCTTTAATCCGTAGTGCTGAACATTTTCTCCTACATAAATTCATGTGTTTAACTTTGTTCAATAAAACTGAAAGTAGAAAATATTCAGTTAAAGAATTTTTCTTTTTGTGGTGAATGGATCGGAATGTTAAAATCAACACGCCTTTCAGATTTTTTTGATCCTTAGTAGTGTTGTCAATAAAAAGAGTTCATATTTTGGAATGGGGCATCTTGTTACTGCTTTAGCTCATTTTTATAACCTTAATATGGAATAGGTGCATACAACGCCACACGATAAGTTTGACATATCATATTTGAGGTGATCCCAGGTTGTGGAAGTCCAGTCTATAGAAATTCGCAATCCTCAGACACGTGCTGCAGTATGGAACAGGAGGGGCCGAGACACAGATATAAACCGACCCTCCACATCCCAAGCAACTCCAGAGCTAGAGAAGGAAGCAGTAGAAGAAGAACGTAGAGCACCAGCAGAGGTCGACCAATATCAACAAATTCTCGACTAGATGGCTGCCAATTAATAATAGATGACATCCCAATTAAATGACCTCAGCACCTAAATATGGAAAGCCCACAAGGAGCAATGTAGATTGAAGAAGAGATTCCTAAATTTCTGTCAGAGGAACAATTTTGAAGTTCCTTCATCAACACTGTTGCCGCCATCATTTGAATAAGGTTTTCTTACCCTTCATTTTTAATTTTGTTGTTTCTCTTGTTTGTTTTCATTTTATTTCATATTTGTTTGGCTTCATGTTATTTCTTTTGTTTGGTTCAAGTTCATCTTTTGTTTCATTTCATGTCATTTTTGTGTTTCAATTTCTTTTGTATGGTTTGAGGTTATTTTCCTATATTTGGTGGTTAACTTGTCACATTAAGCACAATATGAACTTTAAATGTGGGGAGGTGACTTTGAATTTCGTAATTGCATTGTTTGCATTTTGTTAGATAGGATGCATGGTTAGCTATAATGTGTGCTTTGTGTTAGCAATGGAACCGTACTTGAATCACTCTGATAAATATTGCCATGAAATTCTGCCATGCTAGTTGGAATTAGATTGCATGCATGCTTGAACTCAGGTTAGGCTACTAGAGTAGAAAGTGAACCATATGGAGTGATGAAAATTAGTTGGTTACATAAGCTTAGTTACAAATTCACATTTGAACAATGAGGTAGTGTAGAGATGCATAATGAGTTTTCATTTGAGCCAAAGTGAGGATTGAGCCATATGAATCTTTCCATAGTCATTATATTTCTTTGTTGAGTGTTACTTCCTTAGGTTACTACCTTCAGAACTTACTTTGAATCAGTTTGAGTTTACTAGATGCATGCTTAATAGAGATAATTTAGGCCATTTTTCTTGTTTTAACCCTTGACTTAAATGACCTACCCTTTATATTGTCCTTTGATGTTGAGCCTTAACCTTTTGTTTCTTGAAAATACCCAAAAATTTTAAACTTTAAACCTTATTAACCTACCTGTTCACAAGCTTAGTAGAGTATTAAGTAATACGTTTTATTATTGAGATGAGTTGAGTATATTTCTGCCTGTGGATTACAATGTATTTAGGCCTTTTTTGATTCATAGTTCTTCCATGCATTTAGAAAAAAAAGAAAGAAAAATATAAAAAACAAAAGAAAAGAAAAAGGAAGAACAAGTGAGTAGCGTCAATAAGTGCAGAATATCATTTATATTTGTATACCTCAAAAACATGTTTTACTATCCCATTTTATCTTATTTTTACTTTATTAATGCTTGTGCTTAACCCTTTTTCCCTCCTTACCCACCTTAACCCTTACCACATTACAACCCTAAATAAGTCCTTTTGATCTATTTATGCATGCAATCATTGTAGAGGAGAATTAGTGTATTAGCAAGCCTATAGTAGTGTAGTCTCTTATAGGAAGTTCGAACGAAACACTAACCATTAAACAATTGAGAGAAATGAGTTAAAACCATGAGGAAAATTTGTTTTGCATCTTTACTTATCGTTGAGTGTTGGTCTCAATTGTTGCTTATGTACACCAACGAAAAAGTAGTCATGATATGTATATTAACTTAATATTTAAGTTGGCCTAAAATTGAGGGATTGTATGCTTTGATCTTTGTGAAGATGAAATGATAGAATTGAGTGGTTGTATTTATTTTGCTTGAGGAGAAGCAAAGATTCAAGTGTGGGGATGTTGATATGTGTGCATTAGTCTATGTTTTTCTATGTAATTGGTATATGTTTTCTTGCATATTTATTGATTATTGTTGTAGTTTACGATTCATTTTGTATATTTTTGTTTAGTTTGATTTCCATCGTTATTCTTTTAAGTTTGACGTTAATTTAGGGTAAGAATTGACTATTTTTGTGCAGGAAGGAAGATGGAGCAACTTGGAGATTGAACTAGAGACTAAAGAGGAGAAGAAAAGAGGAGTGCATCTATGGCCAATTCCCATGATCGTGGGAATTACAATCCGAAGGATTATGCAGGGCTTCATCAAATTTAGTTTTTTAGACTATAAAAGAATCATTAAGACTCCATCTTAAGGAGCAATGAAACCCTTCTACTTAAACATCATATTTGGAGTAAAGAACACATGTTTGGAACTTTGAGGAAGGATTGAAGTCAAGAATCATCATTAAGATTGGAAAAAATAGCACATCAACACCAAAATTTCCAGATTTTGGCAAAGAAGAGGAGTCTTTTTATTCAATTTTCTATCAATCTTACTTCTTTTATTCTTTGTAAAATGGTTTATTTGAATGTTGATGATGTTATGGAGACTATGTTAGGTTGATTTAGTCTTAAGGATTGCTTTTGAACTATTTTGTTAGAACTCCTATTTTATTTAATTGAATGAAGTTATCTTTGATGATTGTTGATTTTATTTGTTATCTTGCAACAAATCGAGAGAGTGAGTAAGATAAATTTGTGTAAGATTGTACAGCGAGAGTTGGCGACCTATAAACTTATAATCATCACGTTAATTGAATAGTTAGAAGAGAGATCTCGGCTAATCAATTAATCACCAATAGGATAGTATAATAACTAGTTGAAAAGGTCGAGTCATTGGGTAGGTTGAGAGATCTTCCAATTGATTTCTTTTAATTCAATTAGGGACAATTAATTACACCTTGAAAGATGGTAGTTAATACATTCGGAAATCTAGGGTGAGACACAATTCAATCAATAAAATAGGAGGGAGACAAAATAGGGAATAAAGTAATCTCTAGTCTTTATATTCATGAATTCCGATTTTTCTGCACGTTATTATTGTCTATTGTTTTGAGTTAGTCTTTTAATTTTTATTTAAATTTTCCAGATTATTTTTACTAAACAATTTCGTTTCTTAAACAAAGGTGTATCTAAATTAAGTGGTGTCTGGGCATCAATCCTTATGGGATCGATATTCTCTCTTTTAAGCTACAAGTCACGACCTGTTTACTTGCAATTTTTGAGCGTAAAACAAGTAGATAGGTTTTACCGTCAATAGCAGGCAAGGCCACGATCATGGCTTGCATCGGGAAGAAATGAAGATAGCTAAAAACATCAAGTTTTGCAGGACTTTTTAGATCGTTTTAACCTCGAATCAACCCTAGGGCTTCAAAGGTATAAATAGAACATTAAAGAACAGAAGAGCATCTTTTTTGCACTATCCAATTCCGAAACCTTAGAGAGCATATCAAGAGATTTGAGGAAGGAGACAAAGGAAGAGAGACACAGTGAAGAAGCTTGACACGAAGTACTTCCCAGAACAGGTGGTTTCCCACCGTCGCTGCCTCCATTAGTCCATTCTAACAGTATTATCCTATTTTATTTCAATTTTATTGATGTATAAAATTGGGATAGTTGTTGAGAATAAGTGTTTGTGAATGTTGATTTTTGCCTAAACTCACCTTTGGGATTTTCATCTTTGAGATTAATGAAGTTTGATTTATTGTGTTTTCATTGAGTTATTCGTGTTTTAATTTCTGTTCTTAATAATTCGGTAACAAACTAAGAGAGTGAACTGAGTGAATATCATTAAATTGAGCTAACGAGAGTTAGGTAGTTTAATAGATAAGAATTGAATCAAACTAATAAAATCGTGTAATGAGAGATCGAGCATAGGTTTCCGGTAGGTTATTAGATAAATTCAAAACTAATTTAGGTTTTGGGTTAATTGGAAATCAAGAGATTACAATTCTATATTTTAAATTAGGGATTATTAATTATAACTCGAGAGAGAGTAATTCACCCTAAGACCTTCTAGACCTGATAATACAGTGATTTCATAATAGTTTAGATTTTCATTAAATTTGAATTAAAACTCCCTTTCTCTCAATTAGTAGTTTCTAGGTTGATTCTTGATTGGGTTGTGCAAAATTGC
This sequence comes from Erythroxylum longipes, assembly GCA_027563885.1. NCBI lineage: Eukaryota > Viridiplantae > Streptophyta > Magnoliopsida > Malpighiales > Erythroxylaceae > Erythroxylum > Erythroxylum longipes. Next base: position 8,549 of record JAOQMS010042728.1, read on the forward strand.
TATTTTGTTTATATTTTATGAAATTGATTGTTTGATTGAATAATTTCTAATAGTTTATTTTGATTTATTATGAAATTTAGTCAAGCCTTAGATTTTAGGATTAAATTAACCCTCCTCGTGGGAAAAATCCCTTAAGTACTTCGCGAACGACCCATGCGCTTGCAGAAATATCGAGGTTATAAATATTAAAACCTAGCATATGTAAAACGCTTTGACTATTTTCCAGCTTCCAAGATCCATTCATGTCTGTTTGGAGGGACACATGTCCACTGGGCAGTCATACATTGGAAATCTATATAAATGTGCAATTTTGACCCTTTAGACAGCAAAATCTCTTTTTAGAGTCTGCACGGAAGTTGTAGAACTTGGAGTCCTCTTCAAAAGTGCACTTGAATGACATTAATCTGACATCTACATCGAAAGTTATGCCTCTTATCCCAAAATCATATATATAAATTATTGACATATGAATGCTTTTCTATGATGCATTTAGGCTTGAATGGAGCTTGAAATGTACTTAGTTTGATGAAGAAATAAGAGATTAAATGAGTGGGTGATCATAGAGGTTATAACTTAAGAAAAGATTGTTAAACATCAAGTGTTCAAATCTAAAATTTTGGAGATGTTTTAAGAATAGAAGTGAATCTACGAAGGTTAATGTGATTCAAAAAAGATGAAAGATCTGTATTAAGTACAAGTGAATGATAAACTGGATACTTTGTGATCTTACAACAAAAAAAAGGATTGGAGAGTATGTATGTGATAGATGTTGATTGAATGATGGACTAGAATAATCTTGTACAAAGGAGGTGTAAGCTTAAATTCAAATTTGACTTATATAAGTTATGAAGTAAGAATGATCTTAAGATATTAATTAAGTAAACATAACCAAAATAGTCAAATTAAGCATGCATTATACATTACATATATACATATGTGTACAATTCAATGTTTATGTGATTGCTCAATTAGTAATGTGTTGGACCCCGTTTTCGAAGCCCAACAATCGATTCGGATACCCAACAATGTTTGACTCGGGTCTTGGGATGAATACCGAGAAGACTATTCGGAATAGTCGCTAGAGAGTGGGGGGAAAGAAGAGTGAAAGGTATCACATTTATATATTTAACAAAATCTCAACGTGGCAGCAAAGGAGGGTTCACCTCGGCGAGCTATAGGTTTGCCGTGTCGAACCCATGGAGTTATCTCCATGGACCCTTCGAGAAAAGTTCGCCGCAGCGTAAGTCATTCTTCGCCACGGCGAAGACGCCTTCAAAAAGGTTCGCCGCGGTGACCCTTGCCTTCACCGCGACGAAACCCTTAGAAACTACAATCCACAAACATTTTATACAAATACATACATTCAAATCTAACCATCCAACCTAACCATAAGCTAACATAATCATACACAAATGGAATTTCGATTCATCATTTCCTTACTAATTCAAAGAGTTTGAGCAAATACATATCAAAACTTAAAACAAAATACATAAGGATACTCAATATTGATATACTTATAAAGCTAACCAAAATCACTAACTTAGTACAAAAGTCTCTAACTTTCTTGGAGTTTCTGATGCCTTGCAAGGATCAACGATCTTCTCGTTCTGCACCTGAGGAGTGGAGGGTAATTAGGGTGAGCTGCGAAGCTCAGTGGCTTATACATTTATAGCCATTGGCATTGAGCCACACATTCAAGCATAATTACATATATATATATAACAATTCAATACTCAACAAGTTGAAACTCATAACTCATATTTACCAAGATGTCATCACAAAGGACATGTCATGTAATTTATCCATCATAACATAACACTCAATTATGCATCATGCTTGACAAATCGATGATGAAATGCACAACAAATGGCTCGAGAGTTCCATGGAACAAAACGGATAAACCAAAGTTTATACCGTGAACAAAACGAGTACGATTTCTCAGGATCTCGTGGCCTCAAGCAGGCAGCCAGGAGAAGGCTATATGTCGACATACACGTGACTAACGAAACGTTCCTCTCTTGCCCAAACACAATCAAAGTTCAATGCTTAACTCATTTCACACACACTCGTAGTTTTCATGCTCATCATGCTTTTTCCTCTTTTCATTTATAGAAGATGCCATGACATAACATGATCATAATCACAATGAATTTTTAACAATTACCATAATTCACAACAAGCAATTTAACACACAACATACAAGCAAGCAAGACAATTTGCCAATACTACACAACAACTATCAATATATTACCCACCTAATTCGCTTGACAATCCAAGTTCAATGTTGTCTTTCCTCTTGCTCTTAGATCGGGCTTGCTTGGTTTCCTATAACAAACCAAGTTCTCATTCAAACAACATTCAAAGGAAATTCATAAGGCTTCAAAAATCAAGAAGTTAAAAATTGAACTATAACCCCTTCAAAATCCATACTTTCGGGTCAACTTTTCCATGATCATTATGGTCAGGTAAATGAAGAAATTTGTTAACACTTTTTTCTATAAAAATGTCCCTCATTGTATTAAGTTTTCAATGACAACAAAATCATTCAATTTGGTTCAGAAATCCGAAAGTTATACTCCAACATGCTGGGACTACCCTTATATTGAGACAATATTCTATACTTAATTTCCATCCAAATATTGATATCCTTAGAGACTGAATTTAAACTTTATTTCTTCACAAAACTCGTTATGTCTCCAATTTACTCCAAATCAAAAATCACTTCATTTTGACAACTACACAAAAATTTATGCCCAAAATACCAAAACATGTTTGTGCAGAAAAATGGATTTTGCCGCGGCAAGATCAGGAGTTTGTCGCGGCGAACTTTTCCAAAAACTCATTCTGAAGACATTTTCGACATTATTCATCTATATGCTCCCCATATTTCAAATATAATCCATATTAACCCTAAACCACCTCTTCTACCTCATTTCCAAGCTCATTTCAACACAATATCATTAACAAATACATCAAAATCTATCTTTGATCATTAACCCTAAAAGATTAAAGCATTTCCATACACCATTCATTAACAACTCTCTACCCACATTCAACTTCATTTTCACTTCTAAATAACACTAATTATACTTCATCTAAAAATGAAGAAGAGGTAAAGCATATACTTAATTGTTTAAGCTCCAAATTCTTCAAACTCTTCAAGATCTCCATAACCCTAGCTTTTCTCTTTTTCTCTTCTTCTTCCTCTCTTCTCACACTCACGACACTCTCTTCTCACACAAGACCACAATTAATTCTTCTTCTAACTCACACTCTTAATGATTGTAAGATGACCCTTATGCCCTTCTACTTGTGCCTTATAACCTTTAGACTTAAGTGATCTACTAAGATTGCCCCTCATGCATTCTTACAACATTTATACTTTAATTTCATCAATTCACGCAATAAATCCTCCCAACATTGGCATGCTAGTTGCCCCAAAATAATAAATCTATTAAGACCTCAAAATAATTTAAATCATGCCTAATAAAATAAAAAAATTTTTGGGGCCCAACATAATGTGTATGCATGATGTTGATACACAGGATAGAACGTCAACATCTATACGTTTCTGGATCATGGAAGCAAATGCTAATCTAGAGTGTATTGTGAGTCGACCTAGATGGTCTCATTTTAATAATTTGTTCTGTTCTAAATTTCTGTATTGAATTACTACTGCTGTGAATGTGATTGAGACCATTTCAGATATGAAGAGTTCGAGGAGTTTGATAAATGTGAACATTTTGGAGGTGCTTTATTGAATGTGAATATGAATAAAATAAATGATTCTCAACATTATTATTGAATGTCAGACATCGATCCGATGAAAAATGTGAATTGAATGCGAAATTGAAATCAAACGATTGAGATATGAATATGAGGTATTTCAATAGATGAATTGAACAGATAAAGGCTGTTGTGACTAGATTAGCCACCAAAAAAGAGCTTAAAGCTCAAAAAGTGAAAAAAGAACTTAAAGTTCATAATTTGGTAAGAGCCTCTGGCTCATTATGTATAATGAGCCTTGTATCCTCAATGGATAAGAGACAGTTGTTAATGAGCCTGATATCCACAATGGATATGGGACAGTTACAAGCACTCGGTCATAACAATAACAATTGAAAGTGAATCTCATGAGCATTGCATATATAATTGATATGTATGTTTTAAATGATCAAAATGAATTATTTGACTGCTCTGAAAGTGAAAAGTGAAATAAATGAATAAAGTGTTAATTAACGCTACAAGAAGAATTAATGAAGTGACGTGAATTAGGTCATTATATGAATTGTTGTGTTATATGATATGAGTGAGCCATCGAGGATGGTCTACTCACTGAGTTCACAAAACTCACCAAAAACGCAACGTAGTCTTTCAGGCTCATAGGAGATCTCTAGTTAGACAAATTGGAGTCTAACCACTGCATTCAAACACTACAAGAAAAACTGCATTTAGGAGTGGAAAAATATACCAAATCCGTCTCAAATTCCATCGCAACTGTAACATCCCATTTCCAGATAACGGGTTGAATTATGAAAATGGGTACATGAGAGATTAATCGGAGAAATTAGGAAAACACATCTCAAGCTCATGCATTTGTGAA
>JAOQMS010042729.1:0-13151 GCA_027563885.1 Erythroxylum longipes
TCATGCGTGTAATCCAGCGAACCTCCCTCCTAAGGCTCCTCATTGAAGGTCACTGAGAAGTGCTCCGAAGGTTAAGGGTCTAACAGTTATCTATTATAACTATAAGTCGAGGCCTTTCAAGAACAAAATTCCTGAATTCCTAGACTTAAAGCATTAGTTATTTCACACGACTTAGCTTGTGATTCATTAGTTGAGTTAGAATCACTGGTAAAAAAAATAAATTCTCAATTACCTCCATTGTACTTCACTTATGCTTTCATTTTAATCCATAGCATGTGAGTTTCCCTTCCTATGTAATGCACATAAGTTATATTGCATGTTCTTAGTTATATTCAGTCATTAATAAGTCGCAGGAACATGTATTTAGCCCTCCTTGATTTTAACAACTACGCGAGTGAGAATATCTCTATCTTTGTATCTTTTTTTTTTCTTATTCTTTCCTCGCCATTACGTTGCCAAAGTCGAAGGAAGCTAATGATGCAAGCAATTTCTGATATAATAACAAATTAGAAAATTATAATAATAATTATTTTTTATAACGATAGAAATTAGAACTACCAACCAAGTGTGTACTGCATAAGACATTAGGTATATGTTATAATTTGTAAATTACATATTCCAAGTAAGTTATTCATTGAATTAATAATTTAAAATAAAGTGATAAGTTTGATATAATTAATATTTGTTGATTTTAATATGTCTCTACTTCACAAATGTTACGAATATCTTAGTGAAATTAGTAATGATTGATACTAGTATAATAAAATATTAGTATCGGTTAATATTAGATATTGTTTTAAATAATTTTTTAAAATTATGAGATATTTATTCAATTTTATATGATTATAATTTATTCTTCTATTATAAAATTTATTATATTTATATTAGCAGTTAATATTAAATAAAAATAAATTTTATTTATTTAGTAATAAAATTATATTATGAAAAATTAAAATAATTTCACATGTTATAAAAATAAATTTAACCTTCTTGTTTATGTTAGAAAATAAAAATTATTATTACTCACAAATAATGTTGAAAAGAAATTAAAAATTATAAAAACAATGTTTGAAGGATGAAAATAGATAATAAGTATAAAAATTATTTTTAATTATGTAAACTTTTAGTTTTCTATTGAAATTTAGTTCTATATTATGATTAAAATTGAAAATATTTTAAATTTTAATTCAATAACTTTATTTATTAAAATTAGTATAAAATAATTTTTAGACATAATAACTATTCTAAAAATTCTTAGTTTTAAAAATATTTAAATTTAAATTTAATTCTACAATATATTTTAATCTATAAATTTTATTCATTATTTTTGATGTATTAATTGGTATATTAAACGATAGGACTAATATAACCCAAAATTTTTCGTTACAGCCTGGTACTTGAATCCAATATTGTACAAAGAAATTTGGTACCACCAATACTTCCAGTATTATAAAATTCAAAATATTGATCTCGACTAACCATTTTATTTAAAGTTTTACGTGAGTTGCAGCCCCTTACCGTAAACTCAAATTTGTAACCTTTGAAGTCGAGAAATTCTTAAAAAAGGCTACTCCACCAATTAAACTACCAACAACAACAGCAGTACGGGGCCTCTTAGCCTAATAGATTGAACAGATCTGCGAGGTTTGGTACACATGTTCTATTATTTTTATCTTACAACTCACTACAATTGCATTCTGAAAATTGCCAAAGGAGTGCAATAGTTTCGCAAAATCTCCGATTTGAACGTAGTTGTTTATAGCACAATTAAAAACAAAAAAATTAAACGTACAAATGCAAATCATCATCAAAATTTAATAACACAGTTTGGCACACTTTACCTACATCTGCGGGGGGCCTCATCCAGCTTAATACTTTCATTGATGACAATAGTTTTATACAAGACCTTACTAAGCTGACTCACTCAACTCTCGACGCTATTCCTTATCCTTACCACCAGTGAAAGTATTTCACACCTGATAACAAGATCGACTAATATTAACCTCAACAAAGGATTTTCTCAACAACTTTTAATGAAAGACAATAAAAAATAACTCAAGTGATTAAAATAAACAAAGAACACAAACGAATACATTTGAGATGAAAAGAAACAACTTTCAGATAAATTTAACTTCTTCAAAGACAGATTTAAAAGTTGTTAGCCAAGATTACTTCAATAGTCAGATCAAAAAAATAAATCAGCAAAAGGAATTCACGGCTACACCAGGAAAACATCAATCACAACTGACTAAGGAGAAACACAACTCTACCAAAGTCACGCAGGAGCCACATATGAAATTTGTCAACAAAACCAAACATTTAATTGGTGTTGAAAAGTGTTATAAAGATACCCGGCTGAATCAATCGATTGTCGATTGAAAAACCACAACTGTCTACTACCCAATAAATCAACCTCCAAACAAAAAGGGACATATGGCAGTGAACAACTCCAGATCAAGAAAAGAATCATGACAAAATACCACACAACAACTACACTCAAAGAGCTCACATCTGAAATCGATCAACCACCAGACAAAAGAACACCCAGCCATGAATCACACACAAAGATCTCTCACGCAAAAATTCAATCCATAAAAATCAGACTTACAAGAGCTCACGACAATCAACAACATTCATGTCATCTGCAAGAGGTCTTTACTAGATAGAGTTCTAATTTTATACGTTTTTCCAAGATAGCAGATTTTTAAAACTTAGCCTTCAGATCATATAGAAATCCAAGGTATATTCTATCCTACCTTGATTTGGATTTTTAAACTAATCAACATTATCTTGAAGGTCCAATTATCAAAAAATGTCAAAACCAAATGATAAGATATATAACATATATCTTAACAATCTCCCCCTTTTTGGTATTATTTGTTACAAATTTGAAACTCTAATAATTTCACAAATAAACATCAAATGCACAAATCATAAAGAGAACTTCCCCTTAATCGAATATGAGGTTCCAAATAGCTTCTAAATAAGCATTTTGGAAACATCTAAATAAACAATAATTTGAAGTTAACAGAAACAACCAAGTTAAACACAATAGCTACAATCACTGTATCATCCATTCTCCCCTTTGGGACAATAGATGCCAAAAAATAAGACTGATAATCACGTATATACCTTGAAATCTCCCCCTAAATTGAACAGTCACAAAAAACAATCATATATCTCCCCTTTGGGAAAAACAATGCCAAAACGAAGAATGCTTTCAATGCAATCAATCTTAGCGAATAAAGAAGCATAAAAATCGGTAATAAGTGTAGCAAAAAATAATAAACATGCCAAAATGACAATTTACCACCAATTAAAACACTAGCCAGTATACTATTACTTACATCAAAGCCATACGTATACGATTTATTAAATTCAGAAACTCCAAAAATGCATTCAACGAATCATAATTAAACTTAATCAATATCCTTCTCATATAAACTATATGAACGCAAATTGCCCAAATTCATATAGCCCACGATATAGAGAAATCAAGATAAAACTTGAAAAGCTCGAATCATAAAAACTCGAACCTTTCTGTGGGTCTCTAACCAAGCATCAACATATTCCTAACAAAACTCTGTAAATCAATATCCAAAAGCAGAATTCTCAAATGATCAAGCAGGGCCTTATTCTTATATCAAATATACTATTCAACAAGTAAGGGAAAAGCCAAATATACATCAATCACTTGAACCTTAGAAAACTCATAAAAACTAAAAAAGCCTAGATGTTAACTCCTTTCGAACCTAGTTTTTATATAAAAAACATCAAAATATATTTCAAAAATGTAAAGCACACAGTCCCTGTGCCCCTTGAAGAAATTCAGACTTGGGCTTATTCCTCGTCACATCATCTCTGTCATTAGATGTTTGGTTGGTTTCTTTTCCAGTAACAACTAACTGTGGATCTGGATAGTTTCTGGTATTAACTCCCTTGCATATCTGTTCTGATGTGTGAGGCTGATTTTTTCTAACTCAAATATGTTTAGGTAACTTGGGTTGCTACTGGAAATTTAATGAAAAATATCTATATTTTTTTATTTTGACAACCCCTTTGAAATATCATTTGTAGTAACTTGTAGCATTTCGGTCTTATGTGCCCAATAACCCCACAAAAGTGAAATATAGGTATAAACGTTCGATTCTTAATTGAGATTTCTCTTTGGACAGATCTGATTGCACCACTTTTCTCATCATAGACTTAGAACATTCACCTTTATAGCCAATGCTTTAGGGAGATCTCTTTTAATCTTACCAATTTCTAGCAATTATTCTAATTTTTCTGTACCTCCATTTAGCATTCTTATTCCTTTTTCCGTATTGACCAACTTCAATTTTGTTTCGCCAAGCTCATCTAATGTAAACATTATCTTCTCTAGATCTTGAATGATGTTCTTTATGAAGAGGTTTTCCTTCTTTAGCTTTTCATTTTTCTTGCATATTTGCAATCATTTTGCATACATTAATTCATAGGCGTTATAAATATCCTCCTTTTGTCATCTGAACCACTGTCATCACTGTAATAATCTGAGGTTAGACTTTGAGCTTATTCATTTGTGTTTTTCCCGAAATTTTTTTATTTATCCATGTTTTCATCATCAGTTTCTTCCTTCTTGATTGCTGTTAAGCAAGCAACTGGACTTTTGTTGTACAAAGCAACCAACGCAGCACTACTCACAAAATCTTCTTCACTACCATACTCACTTCCAGATTCATTCTCACTCTAAGTGCTTGTATAGGACTTCCCTCTTCTCTTCTTCAAAGTGTTAGCTCATTCTGCTTACACATGTCCAAAGCCTTGACATTCATGATATTGAATTTTCTTCACTTTTCTTTCACCTTTTTGAGTTTTAACTTGTTGTTTGAATTTACTGTTTGATGAGCTCCCACCGTTTTGCCTAAAATCGAATCTATCCTTCTTCACTTTCTTTAACCACTTGCTGAAATTTCATGTAATAACTCCATATCTGCATTCTTATCAGATTCATCTTCTAAGTCATTCATGACTTTACCAATCTCAACTTGCAATGTCAATCCTTTGATCCTCTCCTGTTTGCCCCTTAATAAATTCATCTCAAAATTGGTAAGAATTTCAATTACCTTATCCAATGACAATTCATTAATATCATGAGCTTCCTTGATTGATTCAATTTTGATATGAACTTCGAAGGCAACGATCTTAATGTCTTCTTAACCAATTTCAGGTTAGAGTACTTCTTCCCGAGTTGACGTGCTTAGTTTGCTATGTCATGCAGTCTCTCATGGAAGTCTCCAATGGTTTTACTCTCATCCATCTTCAGCTCTTCAATCTCACAACCAACATCTGAAGTTTTGAGATTATCACAAATTTCGATTCCTCATGTATAGTTTGCAAAGTGTCCCAAGCTTCTTTCGCCGATTCAAAACCTGATATCCTAGCAAAGCGAAGTTCATCAACTGCATTGAAGATGGCGTGCAGGGCTTGAGAATTTCCAAGCTCTCTCTCTTCTTCAGCCTTTGTCCACTTAGATGCATCTTTAAGCACTGCTTTTTCCTTTTCATCAGTCGTCACTGGATGTGTCCAACTATTTAAAACTGAGTTCCATACTTTTGTTCCTTGTGCTTGAATGAATACTCTCATCCCTGATTTCCACGTAGGATAATTTGAACCTGTAAAACCGAAGGGGGTTAATTATTTCACAAACTTTCTACAAATTTCTTTGGCACCAACAAAATAAAAACAAGAAAAACTGAAATAATAAAAATATCAGAAATTTGATAACGCAGTTCGGCACTCCTTGCCTACGTCTGTGGGACCCTCACCCAGATTAATTACTTTCACCGAAGTACAATAGAATTACTTAAGTCTTTACTGAGCCGACACCACTAAACCCTTGACACTATCACTCAACCTCACTTCCCGTGAAAGAATTTCACACCCAATAGTACGACCGCCTCGTACTAACCTCAACAGAGGATTTTCTCAACACTTTTTTTAATTAAAAGACAATTAATAAAAAATAACTCAAGTGATAAACAACTAAGAATAAAAACAGAAAACACTTGAGATAAGAGAAAGACTTCCCTACGATTTTATCTTCTCGAAATCCAACTGAAACTCTTCACCATAGCTAACTCTTTCTTCATAAAATAAAACAACTCACGGTGTTCCTTCAATTAATAGCCAATATCCACTTCATAGAAGATGATCTTCACTATATCATCAAATCAAAAACGTGTGCAATGCTTTACTCATAAATCAACATCACTATGGCTCACCCAAAGGACACGTTAATTACTGTATCAATAAAATCACTGAGCCTCTACCAAAACTATCTCACACACCACACACGTGAACTTAAAGTGCTGCACACTCCAGCTGCTGCACATATACCTCTACGTTTCAGCCCACAAGTTAGAATTTTCTATTCAACCAAAAACCACGACATATAGCGGCGTGTTTTTCATAGCTACACCAATAGCTCAGCACCTATTCATGGCCTCCACAGAAAATCATCAATACCATGCAGCCCCAAAAAGCAATCACAGCAGCAAACACTCACGACAATAAGAAAAACATCAACGACGACCACCCAAGGAAAACATACAGCCAAAGACTCATTCAGCCATATCTAAAGACATGCACACACCTTTAAGTGAGACTCCCTGATAAAGATATGCACCATGATTCCAACCAAAAAAACCACCCTCTCAATACGCAGCAACCACTTCACTTTATAATAGACTTCAATATTATGTAGGATTCTATCACAACTACAAGATTATCCATATAGCTTTTGAATCCAAGTCATTATCCAATTAATATCTTATATGTCCAATTAATAAATAATGCCAAAATTAATTATTTAGATATATAACATATATCTTAACAATCTCCCCCTTTTTGGCATTTTTGTCACAACTCTAGAACTCCAAATAAGTAATCATAATTGGACATATAAAGATGAAATTCACAATGCTCCCCCTTAATTAAATATTAAGTTCCAAAGAACATCACAATTATCTGAATGTCTCCCCCTTGGGACAAAAAGATGCCAAAAAGCACGACGAATAGTCACGCATATACCTTGAAATCTCCCCCTGAATGGAACATTCACCATAAACAATCTGATGTCTCCCCCTTGGAACAAAATAGTATCAAAATGCATAATCATACCAGCGGAAGAATTATAAGCACACCAAGAAGACAAATTACCACCATTCACAACACTGAGTGATATGCCCGAAAGATAGAAAGATACCCGAGAGAGATTCATACCGATGAGAGAGCTTAAGAGTCTTCGGTAGAGCCAAAAAGAAGTCATAAAATAAGCTACTAAAAAGATGAGAAGACAATAGCAACATAAAACTTAAGAACAACAAAACTTTTCTTTTCTTTTCTTTTCCTTTTCGTTTTTTCTATTTTTTTTAACAACACAAAAAATACTTCAAAAATGTAAAGCACACTATCCCTATGCCCCTCGAAGAATCTCAAACTTGGTGTTTTTCTTTGGCTCGACTGAAGATGTATAACACAAGTAGCCTATATGTTCTTGACAATCAACCCTTTTTCTTTCTCTTGTTTTTCTTCTTTTGCTCACATATCCAATAAAATTTTCTACTGGATGATTTCTTCGTATTCAAGATGAAGAACCTCGATTTAAATTAACTTCCATTGTTTTGATTAGTTCATCATCTGAAGTAACTAAAAGTTCTTCAGTTCGTGCAGTTACTTCATCAGCAGTAACTAACTGCAAATCAGTTTCTGCAGTTACTTCCTCAGTAGTAACTAACTGCAAGTCTGGGCATTTTCTTGTTTTTCCTTCACTACGTTTTTGGGATTGTACTTGACCTTTTCTAATCCAAGCTTGCTTCGATACCATAAGATGCTGCTACAAATTTAATAGAGAGTGTCTAGATTTTCAATTTTGCCTTTGAAATATCATTTGTAGTAACTGATAACATCTTGGCCTTATCTATCCGATGACTCCACAAAAATGACATGTAGGTATAAATCTTCGATTCTTTCTCGATGTTTTTTCTTCTTGGACAGATTTGGATATGTCATCTTTCTTCTCATTCACTTTAGAGCATTCACCCTTATACCCAATGCCTTGAAGATCCCCTTTAACTTTACCAATTTCCAACAACTTTTCTAGCGTTTCGGTACCTCCATTTAACATTCTCAATCCCTTTTCGGTACTTACTAATTTCATTCTAGCTTCACCAAGTTTATCAAATGCCAACTTCAAATTCTTTTCTAGCCCTTGGATAGTGTTCTTCATGGAGAGATTTTCTTCTTCCAATCTTTTATTCTTTCTACAAGTATTCACGTATTTTTCACACATAGCTTTGTGAGCCTCATAAATATTCTCTTTTCCATTATCTAGGCCACTTTCATCACTTTTATAATCTGATAATAGGTTTTAAGATGAGTTGTTTTTGAAAATTTCAAAATTTCTCCCTTTTCTGCCCTTAGTTACTTCCTTCTCAGTTACTGTTAAGCAAGTAACTAGACTTTTATTATGTAAGGCAACCAACGCAGCACCATTCGCTATTTCTTCTTCGCTACCATATTCACTCTCGGAATCATTCTCAATCCAAGTGCTAGTAAAGGATTTTCCTTTTCTTTTCTTCAAAGTATTAGCACATTCGGCTTGAACATGCCCGAAACCTTGACATTCGTGACATTGGATTCGTCTTACCTTCTGTTCACCCTTTTGTGTCTTGACTTGTTGTCTTGAATCGTTACCCGATGAATTTCCAACATATTATCTAAGGCTCGGTCTCCTTCTTCATTCTTTTTAGCCATTTACCAAAATTTCGTGTGAGTAGTACCAAGTCTTCGTTTTCATCTTCCGCATCATTCACACTTTTTCCAGTTTCCACCTGTAGTGCCTCTCTTGTAGTCATGATCGCGAAACTAGGATCTGCACCAACTTGCTAACAAGTTCTGAATCGGTGACCTTGCTCTGATACCAATTGTAAAACCGAAGGGGGTTAATTATTTCACAAAATTTCCGCAAATTTCTTTGGTACCAACAAAATAAAAACAAGCAAAACCGAAATAATAAAAATACCAAAAATTTGATAACACAGTTCGGCACTCCTTGCCTACGTCTGCGGGGCCCTCACCCAGACTAATTACTTTCACCGAAGTACAATAGAATTACTCAAGGCTTTACTGAGCCGACACCACTTAACCCTTGACACAATCAATCAACCTCACTTCTAGTGAAAGAATTCCACACCCAATAGTATGACCGCCTCGTACTAACCTCAACAGAGGATTTTCTCAACACTCTTTTTAATTAAAAGACAATTAATAAAAAATAACTCAAGTGATAAATCAACTAAGAATAAAAACAGAAAACACTTGAGATAAGAAAAAGACTTCCTTACGATTTTATCTTCTTGAAATCTAGCTGAAACTCTTTACCATAGCTAACTCTTTCTTCACAAAATAAAACAACTCACGGAGCCAATACCCACTTCACAGAAGATGATCTTCACTGTATCATCAAATCAAAAACGTGTGCAATGCTTTACTCATAAATCAACATCACTATGGCTCACCCAAAGGACACGTTAATTACTGTATCAATAAAATCACTGATCCTCCACCAAAACTCTCACACACCACACACGTGAACTCAAAGTGCCGCACACTCCAGCTGCTACACATATACCTCTACGTTTCAGCTCACACGTTAGAATTTTTTATTCAACCAAAAACCACGACATATAGCAGCGTGTTTTTCACAGCTACACCAATAGCTCAGCACCTATTCATGGCCTCCACAGAAAATCAACAATACCATGTAGCCCCAAAAAGCAATCACAGCAGCAAACACTCAGAACAACAAGAAAAACATCAACGAAGACCACCCACGGAAAACATACAGCCAAAGACTCATTCATCCATATCTAAAGACATGCACACACCTTCACGTGAGACTCCCTGATAAAGATATGCACCATGATTCCAATAAAAAAAACCACCCTCTCAATACGCAGCAACCACTTCACTTTATAATAGACTTCAATATTATGTAGGATTCTATCACAACTACAAGATTATCCATATAGCTTTTGAATCCAAGTCATTATCCAATTAATATCTTATATGTCCAATTAATAAATAATGCCAAAATTAATTATTTAGATATATAACATATATCCTAACAGAACCATCTAACAAAGGTGGCTTGATGATTGATGCCCCTTCTCTTATAGCTATAATTGCTAAACACAAATCTGCACCAACTTGACGTACCAAGTGCTGATTTGATGACCCTCTTTAATACCAATGGAAAATTGTCGAAGGGGTGTAGTAGTTTCTCAAAATCTCCAATTTGAACACAGTTGTTTCTAGCACAATCAAAATAAAAAATTAAACGCACAAATGCATATCAACACTAAAATTTGGTAACGCAATTCGGCACAGCTTACCTACGTCAACGGGGCCCTCACCTAGCTTAATACTTTCACTAACGACAATAGTTTTATATAAGGCCTTACTAAGCCGATTCACTCAACCCTCAACACTATCCCTCATCCTCACTTCCCATGAAAATATTTCACTCCTAATAACACGACTGACTCGTGTTAACCTCAACAGAGGATTTTTTCAAAAAAAATTTAACGAAAGACAATAAATAAACAACTCAAGTGATTAAAATAAACAAGGAATAAAAAAAGAATACACTTGAGATAGAAAGAAACAACTTTCCAATGAATTCAATTCCTTTCAAGACAAATCTAAAAGTTGTTCGCCAAGATTACTTCAGTAGTCAAATCAAAAAAATAAATCAGCAAAAGGAATTCATGGCTACACTAGGAAAACATCAACCACGACTGACGAAGGGGAAACATAACTCCACCGAAGTCATGCAAGAGCCACACATGAAATCAGTCAACAAAACCAGACCTTTAATTGACATTGAAAAGTAGTATAAAGATACTTAGCTGAATCACTCAATTGTCGATTGAAAAACCACAACTGCCTACTACCCAATAAATCATCCTCCAAACAAAAAGGGACATATGACAGTGAACAACTCCAGATCAAGAAAAGAATCACCACAGAATACCACATAGCAACCACACTCAAAGAGCTCATAGTTGAAATCGATCAACCACCAAACAAAAGAACACTTAGCCATGAACCACACACAAAGATCTTTCATGCAAAAATTCAATCCACAAAAATCAGACCTACAAGAGCTCACGACAATCAACAACATTCATGTCATCTACAAGAGGTCTTCACTAGATAGAGTTCTAATGTCTTCAGCTCTAACTCTATACATTTTTCCAAGATAGCAGATTTTTAAAATTTAGTCTTCAGATCATATAGAAATCCAAGGTATATTCTATACCACCTTGATTTGGATTTTAAACTAATCAACATTATCTTGAAGGTCCAATTATCAAAAAATGTTAAAACTAAGTAATAAAATATATAACATATATCTTGACACATTCCTTACTCATAATGTCCTTAAGATGCGTAGAATATTAAAACCAAAACTTAATCGCGTTTAGTAAGTTGTTTTTACGTGAAAAGAGAACATTAATAGGCATTGGATAGGTAATCTGAATTGAATGATATTTTGCCGTAAAGGACGAAAAAATAATAGCAATATTTAATTTTCTAATCTTTGGCCTTTACTGATTAGATCATATGCATTAATTTAATAATCAAACTTACCAAGAAAAATATGTTTTGATTGGACATATATATATGAAAATTGCCTAACGTGTACCAATGGGTAAGTGACATATGTATTATGCCTTTGGTTTGTGTACAAATTTAATTAGCTGAACGCATGCACACTTATCTTTTTGGCTTTTAGTTCAATGCTCCTCATCTATATATAGACCTTATTAGCTTTCTTGAACAATTTGTGGGAATTAGTTATAATCTCTCCGATCTGCATGCATCGACAGAAAAGTTGTTCCAATTTTATAACTAAAGAGTTGTATTCTACCTGTCTTTTTGTACCTACATCGATCCTTTAACAAGCTTCAAATAAAGCTTCTCGAGCATTATCCTGTACTGTATACTACGTACCTCATTATTTCATCGAAACTGGTTAAGTAAATGTACGAAGATTCTGAGGTTTAGGTGACCTAATAATCGCACTTAGGCGTGATTGAGATAATAAGTATCCATTTTGACGAAACTAGAGAAACCAGGCCTCTCTTGTTTATCCGATGGAGGAAAAAAGACAATTGGAGAATATTTTAAATTTAATAAACTAACATTTTGAAATTTAAAATTATAAAATAATCACAAATAATATTTATTATTATTATGTTTATGTTTATGTTTATTTTTATATTTGTATTTTTATTATTATTTAACAATAATGTTTATATTTTATATTTTATTTCTATTTTTATTTTATCTTATATTTTTATTTCTTGTTCTATCTTTACTCTATTATTTATTTTATTTTTATTTATAAATGCTTAATTATATATATATATATATATTGTGTTGTTACTATTGCCATCATTATCATTATCATTATCATTATTGTTATTATTATTATTATTATTATTATTATCCTTTATTTCCATTTCCATTTCTATTTTAATTTTAATTTCTATTTTTATTACGTTTATTATTTGAATATGTATTTTATTATTCTTTATTTCTAATTTTACTTTATTTTATTTTTTTATTTTTTATTGGTTAAAAGTAAGTCGTATACTTTTGAGCTTTTTCAAACCTTACGTCTCAGCGAGACTTCTAGGTTCTGTTTGGTTAGCGGGAAAGTAAAGTGAATTTGGAATGTGATTCCTCATAAAATAAATCTATAGAAAGTAAAGATATTTACACATTTAGATACTTATAAGAATTCTAATAGAAAAGTTGGGTGAATTCTTATTATAGTATTTGGTATGCATCAGTATTTCATGGGATGTAATTTAATTTTAACTTGTGTTTCCATTTATATCCCTATCGAATAAAAATTAAAATCGTTAAATAATGTTAATTTGTAATACAATTTATATTATTAAATATTAATTTTTTCATTTCTAATATTTTAATCATATAATATAGTTTTATGATTCTTAATATTATTAATTATTATTAATTTTCTACTTATTATTAATTTTATTATTACCAAATTTATTATTTTTATCAATTACATT
>JAOQMS010042730.1:0-13149 GCA_027563885.1 Erythroxylum longipes
TTTTATTTAATAATTAAAATATTTTCAAATAAATATTAATTTATAAATAAAATTATAATTTTAATATTATTTATTTAATTAAAATAACATAAATTTTAATAATTTGTTAATAAATATTATATAAGAGATTAAATTAATTTGTTTAATTAAAAAAATTTTATCTTTAAGTTTTATATAATATGTAATTATTATTAGCGATAAAAATATAACTACACTAACATTAATAATCGAACAGATTTTTATTTTTATTTGAAAGATAAACAAACATAAAAAATTGAAAATGAAAAGTAAAACTAAAAGTATAACCAAACGATCCCTAAGTGTGGGAGAAATTGATATGTTCTTAATTGATTGTTTAATTATTTCATATTTAGCGATTAATGACATAAAGTTGCTTAAGATACTCACTTTGACGCATATGTGATTTTGGGGACAATTCGAAAGTAAAGAAGTTAAAGTGAGTCAAAAGCATTACATTTGGGTCATTTTTCGAAGAATTACACTCACTTGTCTTTATGGAGTAAGAACGATAAATATTAGAGAAAGTAAAGACAAGAAAGTTAACATGATGAAGCAATATAGCTCACAGCCATGTGTATGGAAATTTCATGGTTTTGCATGCAATAACGTGAATTTAATGGAAAGCATCTTAGAATTATGGTGAAATAAAGATGGAAGCCAATAGATGGGACAACCCTATGCAACGTCAATTTCATAGGAAATAAAGGAGCAAAACGATAGTCCAAGGTACAGTGAAGGAAGTAAAACGCACAGCCAAAGGAAGAAAATGCAAGAGTGGCGTATGTTTTTAACAAGTGAATAGTACGAGCAGACCAATAATTAATTTAAAAATTAGGGAGACACCAGTAGAGTAGGAAAAGAAAACGTATATGTTTAACACATACGTTGCGTTAAATGCAAGCATATATGTTTAATGCATATGTCTATGTTTCATGCAAGGTATGAAATGCAGACGTAGCAGGTGAATGGCATGCTTAGGTTTTTAAGTTGCATGAACAGGATGCATGGACCAAGATCTGAATTCATCACATCATGGAATAATGGAGAGGGCTGGCAGTAGAAACAAAGAGTGGCTTGAGGAGAAAACAGAAAAGAGTTTGCGGCCAAAGGAGATGTGAACAGTAAGGTGAAGAAATGTTTATTTGTCAAATTAATGAATAGCATCTAGGAAGAGAGCTTGCATAGTGAAGAATCGAAGGGGGCTTCAATTGGGGTAATTTTCATGGGGCTGAAGCATTTTATGGGATACTGACTGGCACGACGTAATGCTAGTCAAAATAAAATAATTAGACTACTACTGTAACAGTGGTGAGTCTAGGTCAATCCCATAGGAAGTGCTCGGTTAGCTTATGAAATGAAATCAATTGATGTTTAGGTAAAATGGTGGAGGTTTGGATTTAATAAGAAAATAAAATAAAATATAACTTAATGAGAACAAATTAAAGAAAACATACAAAAATGATAAAATTAGGGAATTTGGTAGGGATCCAGTTCTTTGGTTCAATCTCGGCCTACACCTCGATTAAGCATAATTCGTTGATTTGTTGTTTTTTATCTCTCTTAACAATTATCAGTCGTTAATTAACATCAAGCTTTGTTAATTTCAATTTGTTCTTAGAACTAAGTTAATTACGAAGCGCTTATTAATTAACCTAGCTATTAGGAAACCTATAATAAGCTCTCTAAGTTTATCCTGACAACTGCATTATGAATCAGAAAAATAGACCAATCTAAGTAATAATCACACAAGCTCAGATTATTTAACCTATGTTATATTATCTCTAATGTTTGGAACCATTTGTCGGTACACATGAATCGGGAATATAACGATTATGTATTGCATTCGATTCTAGCAATGGGTCTTTTCATGAAAAACGATTCAATAGAGAATCAAAATCATCATCATTCAATACCAATAAACACAAGATAACATAATCAATTTCTAAGGAGAGCAAGAAACAAAAAAATAAAAATAAAATACTTAACCTAGGTCGTCGGTGTAGATATCACCTCCAAACAGGTGTCGTGATGTTATCCCTCCATAGATCTCTCCCAGAAAAATATTTCAACCCTTATTGCTAACCGTACCGAAAAACCTTCTCTGCAACTCTCTTCTCACTACCGCAAACTACTCCTCTCTCAAACTATTCACTTATTTGACAATTTAAGTTTTGGTCCAAGCCTCCTATTCACAACACTCCTCTTCCTTCTCTACTACCTCTCTTCTCTCCACTCCTCTGTCACTGTAGCTTGATGTGATAATTTAAGATGAGAGTTTCTGGTCCACCGTCACTATTCATCTCTTCTTTCACATAGCCCTCTCTTATTTTCACTCACACTCCTTGCTCTCTTGTGCCACCTCCACCATTCATGATGTGATGAATAAACTTGAGGGTCAACCCACCCTTACTATTCATGTTTTCACTTAACCTTACATCTCTCTTTTGTGTGTTTTGAGCAAAACGCATGCATAACATCTATGTAATGTCTACATTTCACAAACATTGTCTACATTTAGTAGATGTTTGCTCTTTCCTTATGCGCTACATTTTATTCTCTTTGGTCCTCTTTACTGTGATGCCATTTTTTGTGCCTTGTCTACTAGCTACATGTAATTTCATGCTTAATTTTGTTACTTGTATTCCATCATTAAATCTACATGTAAAATCAATAGCATCACAAAAGAAGCAATTAAACACAAAAAAGAGGAATGAATACAAGTGAAATAATACAAAAAATATTGGAAAATCCATTCATATCAAATACCACCATACTTAGCTTTTGGTCGTCCTTGGGCAAAACATTAAAATGCTTCTACTCATGATCAATCAACATTCATCATCTTCAAAAACTGAGCAATCTAATAGTAAGCTCGAAAAATGTGTTTAACTAAAATATATCCATAGGTACACTCAACACTATTCATGATCTGACAGTCCACAACTTTCCATATCATTCATTTCTTCACCATTAATGGTCACATGCAAAATCATAGATCAAAGGACTTTTCATTGTTGTTATGTGGGCAAAGTTAAGTTGAGATGTATTTGGGTCAAGTAGCATGAAAGCCATTAAGCTAATGAAACAAAGCAACACTCATCAAAACTGGGTACCATCAGCTATAACGAATGTAACATTTATTTTTCATAACCCCATTCAACTCTCACACACCAACCACATAAAGCATAAACCAATCCGAAAAAATCACTCATACAATTTATACCAGCAATACATTGAAACCACAAGAATGAACTTTCCAAGACAACATCTACCTCATATTCAACATACACAAATAACACATTCATTACAACTCTAGGAGAAAGCATTAATTATAAACAACTTTTCAACACATATGCACTTGCACTTAGATACATTTACTTAATCACATATTTTTCCAGTCTTTTTCTTTTTTCTTTCTTTTTCTTTCTTCTTCTTTTTTTTACATTATAAGAAACTACATTAACATGGGAATTTCAATAATAAGACATAACAAAACATCCCAACATTATAACACATACGTTGCGTTAAATGCAAGCATATATGTTTAATGCATATGTCTATGTTTCATGCAAGGTATGAAATGCAGACGTAGCAGGTGAATGGCATGCTTAGGTTTTTAAGTTGCATGAACAGGATGCATGGACCAAGATCTGAATTCATCACATCATGGAATAATGGAGAGGGCTGGCAGTAGAAACAAAGAGTGGCTTGAGGAGAAAACAGAAAAGAGTTTGCGGCCAAAGGAGATGTGAACAGTAAGGTGAAGAAATGTTTATTTGTCAAATTAATGAATAGCATCTAGGAAGAGAGCTTGCATAGTGAAGAATCGAAGGGGGCTTCAATTGGGGTAATTTTCATGGGGCTGAAGCATTTTATGGGATACTGACTGGCACGACGTAATGCTAGTCAAAATAAAATAATTAGACTACTACTGTAACAGTGGTGAGTCTAGGTCAATCCCATAGGAAGTGCTCGGTTAGCTTATGAAATGAAATCAATTGATGTTTAGGTAAAATGGTGGAGGTTTGGATTTAATAAGAAAATAAAATAAAATATAACTTAATGAGAACAAATTAAAGAAAACATACAAAAATGATAAAATTAGGGAATTTGGTAGGGATCCAGTTCTTTGGTTCAATCTCGGCCTACACCTCGATTAAGCATAATTCGTTGATTTGTTGTTTTTTATCTCTCTTAACAATTATCAGTCGTTAATTAACATCAAGCTTTGTTAATTTCAATTTGTTCTTAGAACTAAGTTAATTACGAAGCGCTTATTAATTAACCTAGCTATTAGGAAACCTATAATAAGCTCTCTAAGTTTATCTCAACAACTGCATTATGAATCAGAAAAATAGACCAATTTAGGCAATAGTCACACAAACTTAGATTATTTAACCTATGTTATGTTATCTCTAATGGTTGAAACCATTAATGGTTACACATGAATCAGGAATACAATGATTACGTATTGCATTCAATTTTAGCAATGGGTTTTCATGAAAAACGATTCAATAAAGCATCAAAATCATCATCATTCAATACCCAATCCAATAAACATAAGATAACATAATCAATTCCTAATGAGAGAAAGAAACAACAAAACAATAAAAAATACTTAACCCAGATCATTGACATCGATATCACCTTCGAACCGACATCAGGATGTTACCCTCCATAGATCTCTCCCAGAAAAATATTTCAACCCCCATTGCTAACCCTACCGAAAGCCCTTCTTTGTGGCTCTCTTCTCACAACCGCAAGTTACTCCTCTGTCACTTTATTCACTGATTTGAAATTTTAATTTTTTGGTCCAAGCCTCCTATTCACACCACTCCTCTTCCTTCTCTGCCACCTCTCTTCTCTCCACTCCTCTGTCACCGTAGCTTAATGTGATTAAAGATGAGAGTTTTTGGTCCACTGTCATTATTCATCTGTTCTTTCATGCAGCCCTCTCTTGTTTTCACTCACACTCCTTGTTCTCTTATGCCACCTCCATTATTCATGATGTGACAAATAAACTTGAGGGTTTTTTGGTCCACCCTCATTGTTCATGTTTTCACTTAACCTTACAGCACTCTTTTGTGTGCTCTAAGAAAAGTGCGCACGTAACGTCTATGCTTCACAGACTTTGTCTATGTTTCGTAGACGTTTACTCCTTCCTTATGCGCTATGTTTTATTCTCCTTACTCCTCCTTGCTGTGATGTCATTTTGCCTTATGCACAGATGTTTATTTGTGCTTAATTTTTTACTTGTATTCCATCATTAAATCTACATGTAATATCAAGAGCAGCACAAAATGAGCTATTAAACACAAAAAGTAGGAATGAATTTAAATGAAATAATATATAAAATATAGTAAAAATCCATTCGTATTAGAGACCCATGAAAGGCTAAGTTCTTGATATTAGTTCGGATTTGACATCGATGTCGACGACTTGGGTTAGGTATTTTTTTATTATTTTGTTGTTTCTTTCTCTCAATAGAAATTGATTATGTTATCTTGTATACATTGATTGGGTATTTGAATGACTATGATTTTAATGCTCTGTTGAATCGTTTGTCATGAAAACCTATTGCTAAAATCAAATGTAATACGTAATCATTCTATTCCTGATTCATGTGTACCAACTAATGGTTCCAAATAATTAAAGATAACATAACATAGGTTAAATAATTTGAGCTTGTGTGATTATTACCTGGATTGGTCTATTTTTTTGATTCATAAGGCAGTTGTCTAGATAAACTAAGAGAGCTTATTCTAGGTTTCTTGTTAGCTAAGGTTAATTAATGAGCGCTTCGTAATTAACTAAGATCCAAGGAAAAATCAGGATTAATAGAGCTTATTGTGAATCTACAGCCGATAATTACTAAGAGAGATAACAAAACAACAAATCAATGAATTATGCTTAATAAGGGTGCAGGCTAAGATTGAAGCAAAGAACCATATCCCTACTGGATTACCTAATTTTATCATTTTCCGTATGTTATCTTTAATTTATTTTCAATAGGTTTATTTTAATTTCTTCTTATTAAATACAAACACCCCTCCCCATTGCCTAAACATCAATTAATTTCATTTCATAAGCTAATCAAACTCTCCCTATGGGATCGACCTAGACTCACCACCACTATAGTAGTAGTCTAGTTATTTATTTTAACTAGCATTACGACATGTCGGTCACGCTTATAAGAGGATGCCTTTTGGTTTATGCAATGCACCTACCACATTTTGAAGGTGCATGATGGCCATATTTGTGGACATGAATGAGAACTTTATGGAGGTATTTATAGATAACTTCCCTGTCTTTAGAGATTCTTTTGTTCATTGTTTGTTTAATTTAGACAGAGTGCTCTAAAGATGTGTCTCATCTAGTCTTTAACTAGGAGAAGTTTCATTTCATAGTCTATGAGGGAATTACAAGGGGATTGAAGTTGATCGAGCTTAGACCGAAGTGATTGAAAAGCTACCACCTCCCACCAACATTAAGGGCATCCAAGCCTTCCTTAGTCATACAAGGTTCTCCAGTCGGTTCATCAAGGATTTCTCTCTTATTGCCAAACCCTTGACTCATTTATTAGTTAAAGATGTGTCTTTTGTGTGTGATGATGCTTGTTTAGATGCTTTTAATAGGTTGCAGAAGGCACTTACAATAGCACCCATTCTGACATTACCGAATTGGTCTCTTCCCTTTGAAATTATTTATGATGCAAGCAATCATGCCACTGGTTGTGTCTTTGGATAGTGAAAGGAAAAGAGGCTACATGCCATCTATTATACAAGCAAGACTTTGATGGGAGCACAACTGAATTACATATTTATGAAAAAGGAATTGCTTACAGTGGTATTTGTATGCGAGAAATTTTGTTCTTATCTTTTGGGATTACAAGTTATTGTTTTTACAGACCATGTTGTGTTACGTTATCTTTTTTCCAATAAGGATGCCAAGGCTACGTTCATCCAGTGGGTGCTTCTGCTCTAAGAATTCAACATTGAGATTAAAGATAAGAAGGGAGCAGAAAATGTTGTAGCGGACCACCTATCATGACTTCAAGGGGGAACCATAAAGAAGAAGAGGAAATCGAGGTAAAATTTCCTGTCGAGGATTTAATAATGGTAGAAAATCCTTATCGTCCTTAGTTTATAGATATTGTGAACTACCTTTCAGGTGGTATTCTTCCTTCTGATCTCTCATATCAATAAAGGAAACATTTCTTATTCTAGTGTTCTCGCTATATGGGATGAACCTATATTATATAAAATTTGTGCTCACAATGTGATTCACAGGTGTGTCCCTGAAGATGAAAAGCCTGATGTTTTGACTCAATGTCATAGTTCAGCGCATGCAGTACACTATGGAGTGAATAAAACGGTGACTCATATCTTGGAATGTGGGTTATATTGGACAAGTTTATTGAAGGAAGCCCGAAACTTTGTGCTACAGTGTGATTATATAACACATACATATTGGTTAGAGTTGATTATGTTTCGAAGTGGGTTAAAGTCATAGCTACTCCAACCAATGATGGCAAGATGGTGCAAAGATTTATTAAAAAGATTTTCACTAGATTTAGAGTGCCTAGAGCGATAATCAGTGATGGAGGGAGTCATTTTGCAATAAACCCTTTGAAGTTCTATTGAAAATATATAATGCGCATCATCGAGTGGCAACTCCTTACCATCCATAAATGAGTAGCCCAGTGGATATGGTGAATAGAGAATTGAAGAATATTTAGGAGAAGCTAGTGAGCACTTTAAGGAAAGATTGGACTTTGAAGTTAGATGATACACTTTAGGCATATAGGACAACCTTCAAGAAGCCCATAGGTGCCCCTCTATACAGAGTTTTGTATGGAAAGGCTTGCCATTTACATTTGGAGTTAGAGCATAGAGTCTATTGGGCAATTCAAAAGTTGAATATGGATTGGAAGCATGCGGTTTAGAAAATATTGTTACAACTTGATGAATTGGAAGGGTTGAGATTTGAAGCTTATGAAAATGCTAAGTTGTACAAAGAAAGAGCAAAAAAGTGGCATGATGCTCACATTAAAAAGAAGGAGTTTAAGAGTGGGGAATTGGTGCCTTTATTCAATTCATAACTTTAGTTATTTCTTGGAAAGCTCAATTCACGATGGAGTGGACCCTTCAAGATCCTTCAAGTGTTTCGTCATAGAGCTTTGGAGTTGGAAAATGAAAAGGGTGAAGCATTCAAGGTCAATGGGCATAGATGCAAGCCATACTATGGAAGGACATAATCACAAGAAAGGGAAGTCATCTATTTCCTTTCTTTCACTTTTTCATGAATGCATGTGGAATGGTCAAGCTAATGACCTTAACTTAGCATGTTTACCTTTCTTTTTCTTGTCTTTGTTGCTTTTTTGTTTGGTTATTATTATGTTTGGTTTGAGTTTGTTATGATTTCTTGGTGTTTACTTAGGTTTTGTTTGAGTTTTAACTTGTTTTCTCTTCAAATTTCTTGTTGGTTGGGTGATTTTAATGTGTTTTCTAGTTGCTTAAATGTTGGGAATGCATGCTAAGCTTGGAAGAGGGCTAAAAAGTTGGAAAATCAAGATTGGGTATTTGAATAGTGCCCATGATCGTGGGAAGGCTCTTCAGAACGTTTCTAGAGCCTTAACCCACAATTGTGAGAATGGCTCTACTTCCCACGAATGTAGGAAGGCTCTTCAGAAAGTGTTTGGAGCCTTAACCCACGATTGTGGTCCAGTCGAAGGATTTTTTAAAATCCCTCCTTTCTTTTTTCTTCATCTTCTCACATTCTCTCCCTCTAAAACCGATACCCACTCACCCATACCTCACAAATTCTTCATCTTTCCCTTAAATCTTAGTAGTTTCTCCACTTTTTCCATCATTATTCACTCCCTTAACACTTACTTCACATTACCCACTCAAAAATCCAAGAATTTAGTAACTTTTTCTCTCTTTCTCTCTAAAAAATGTGTTAAGTTATGTTTTGACTCTTTTTGCAGGTTTTTCTCCTTAAATTGCTCCAAAGAAGCTTGTAGCCGATAAACCAACTGACCAACTGCACCTTCAAGTCTTCGAAGAAGGTAAACATGATATGGCAGCCACTTTTCAAGGCTTATTTCTTATTTTTTCTGAAAAGGAAGGTGTGAGATTTCGGGACTTTAAGGATAGAGAGTTATTGCCTCCTAGGTACTTTGATTTGACCTATTAGAAACTCTAAGACTAAGGAGTAACATTGAATGATTGGCTAAAAATATTGGTTGAGGTCGTTTAATTCATTATGATGTATCGAGATACCCCATGATGGCTATAGAATTTTTCACCACTACGCGCTACAATACTCAAATTGACACATTCTAGTTTAGGATAGGTGGCCATACATATAAGTTAATTATACTATTATTCTTATGCTCTTTGAAATGTCTAACACCAAAGTTTTGGATGACCATGATGTTTTTTATGTGGATGATTATTGGAAGATCCTTACGGGTGAAAACACTTTTGACTCTAGGAATGCACCTAACACTTTGATTCTTAACACTGAGCACTTACTTCCTCACAAGTTTATATGCCTAATTGTTTTTAACAAAACTTAAAGCAACAAGTGTTTGGCTAAGGAACTTTTCTTTCTTTGGTGCATGGATTATAAAATTAAAGTGAATACCCCTTATCACATTTTTTGATCTATTGTGGGTTGCATTACTAAGAAAAGCTTATATTTTGGCATGGCTTACATTGTTACTACTTTGGCTTTGCATTATAATCTTGATTTGGATAGCGTGTGCACAGCTAGACCTAATATGGTTGATGTACCTTATTTGAGATGCTCTAAAATTTTAGTTGCCCCTTTCTATGAAGCTCTGAATCCTCAGATGCGCAGTATTGTTAAGAAAAAGAAAGGAAAGGATGCAGCCACTTCTCAATATGATGAACCAACTGTAGTAGATGTCGATAAGTTCTAGCAAATCCTTAACAAAATGGTTGAAAATCATCAACAAATGACATTGTAAATTAATAAGCTCAGCACGCAGATGAGACAAGTGCTTAAGGAGCAGTTGTACATCAAAAAGAAATTCCTTAAGTTCGTTTGGATTAAGAACATTAAAGTCCCTTCCCCTATGCCTTCGCCACCATAATCTCCGTAAAGCTTTCTTTACCTTTACTTTTTACGTTGTTTTATTTACCTTGTTAGTTGCTTTACTTGCTTGTTTTGTTCGATGTTGTGTTTTTGTCTTTTAGTTTCCTTTTTTCATTGCCTTGTCACGTTGAGGAAAATGTATTGTCCAAGTGTGGGGAGGAGACATTTGCTTTTTCAATCACATTTTTTTAGTTTGTCTTCGTCACTGTTTGCATTTTATTAATTAGGATGCATGTTTTAGGCATAATAGGTTGTTGTTTTATATTGTTTTGTGTTAGCAATGGAATCACACTTGAATCATTTTGAATTGTTTTTCTATGAGATTCTGTCATGCTATTTGGAATGAGATTGAATGCATGCTGGAACTCAGATTAGGCTACGTGAGTAGAAAGTGAGCCATGCTGAGTGATGAAAAGTAGTTGGTTACATAAGCTTACTCAGAATTTGACACTTGAGCAATGAGGTAGTGTAGAGGCACATAATGAATTTTCATTTGAGCCAATGTGAGGATTGAACCTATATGACTCCATCTATAGTCATTTTATTTCTTTGTTTGTGTGATGCTTCCTTAGGTTATTACCTTCAAAGCTTTCTTTGAATCAGTTTGAGTCTAGTAGATGTATGCGTAATAGAGATGATTAAGGCCCTTTTTGTTTTAACCTTTGGCTTAAATAACCTACCTGTTATTATCCCTTACTACCTTTGTTAAGCCTTAACCCTTTTGTTTCTTGAAAACACCCCACATTTTAAAACCCGAAACCCATTAGCCTATCTATTCTTAAGCTTAGTATAGTATTAAGTGATAAATTAGTTTAGGATTTTTGCTACATTTTTTTCGAGATAAGTTGAGTGATATTTCTAATCTTGGATCACATTGAATTTAGTTTCTATTTGTTCATTGTTTCTTTAATTATATGAAAAAATGAAGAAAATTTTAGTAGTATCAATAAGTGCAAAGTAGTAGTATATTTACATTTGTGCATTTCAAAAATATGTTTTGTTATCCCTTTGTTTTTATTACTTTATGAATGCTTGTGTTAAAACCCTTTACCTTGTCTGACCCACTTTAACCCTTACCACATTACAACCAGAAGCAAGTCCTTTTGATTTATTTATACAAGTAATCATCGTAGAGGAGATTTGATAGTGCGTGTTAGGTGCACTGCAAAATTTACTTGACTCTGTGTACTAAAATTTGTAGTTATGGTAAGATGGGATCGAATCCACAAGGAATGTTTAGTTAATTTTCGTAACGAAATTAATTGATGCAAGGAAAATATAAAAATGGGGGTTTTATATTTTTAAGCAATTTAGAAATTAAAGAAAAAATATTTTCAAAACAAATTAAAAGAAGCAATCAAAAATGAGAAAAGTGTTAAATATAAGTAAGGTTTGGTTTTAGGGTCAATCTCAGCCTAAACACGATTAAGCATATTCCAACATCCTAATGTCTTTACAACTCTCTTCGGACTATTAATCTGAGACTAATAGAATGCTCTACTAATCTCCATTTTCCCTTAGGTCATGTTTAATCAAGATACGATCATTAATTAAACTTAACTACCGAATAACCTAAGATACGATCTCTAGATTCAATTTGGCAGTCGCATTACAAATTGGAAAATGATCAATATAGGAAGCAACCTCGCACGTTTGGGTTATCTAACCTAGGTTATGTTGTTCCTGACGATTAACAATCATTAAATACTACTCATAAACATCAAAAGTAATGATTATGAATTACATTCAATGTTTTAGCAATAGATTCAAAATAAAACAATCAAAATAACATATTAAGATCATTCATCTGAAAACGTAATCCAATCAACACCAATAACACAACAATCTGAAAATAAATTACAACCTTAAAGTGATAAAAATAGCTTAACTGTGAGTTGACGTCGATATTCCCATTAAACTAACGTTGGGAAGCTAGCCTTTGATTTCCATTTTCAAGCTCCAATAATCAACCTTAACAGCATCCATTTATATAAAAAGATTGAACAAAGAATGACTACCAAAAATTCCTTTCACAAGCCTTTCTACTTTTCTCTATAGCCACCCTTCTTTTGTTCCTATTTCCAATCCTTGTCACTGTACCTTGATGGGAAAATTTAACATTGGAGCTTTTGGTGCATTGTCACTATTCACGTATCTCCTTCTTCTCTACTGCAAGCTTTGTCTCCTCTTCTTCACGCATACAACTCTCTTGGTTTTTCTTTATTCTTTACACACTTTTGTCCTTTCTTTTTCAGCTCCCATGCTATTTCCATCCCCACGAAGTTGCAGCTCTCATTCACGCTACTCTTCTTCTCTTATTTCAGCTCTTATTCACACTACTCTTCTTCTCTTATTTCAGCTCTCATTCATGCTACTCTTCTTTTCTTGTTTCAGCTCTCATTCACGCTACTTTTCTTCTTTTATTTCAGTTTTAGGCAATTCACGTGTTTCACACTACTATCTTCATCTCCACTCACAGACACCAGCACCTTTCACATATATTCAGCCCCTTCAGCTGGCTGCTCCCTCCAGCCGACACACTTCCAAGCTCCTCTCTCTTCTTTTATTTCATCGCTGTTGATATTAAAACCTATCTACTTGTTTTATGCATAAAAACTACAAGTGCCCTAGTCATGACTTGTAATAAAAAAAGAGGATATCGATCCCATAGGGATTGATGCCTAGACACTACTTAATTTAAACATAACTTTGTTTAAGAAATGAAATTGTTAAATTCAAATAATCTGGAAAATTAAACTAAAATTAAAAGACTAATGTAAACAATGAACAATACCACAATTGCAAAAAATCTGAATTCGAAAATCTAAATGCTAGAGATTACTTTTTTCTTATTTTGTCTCCCTCCTATTTTATTAATTGAATTGTGTCTCATCCTAGATTTGTGAATGTATTAATTACCCTCTCCTACACTATAAGAAAAACGTCGTTTTGCGACGGAAATTACCGACGGAAAATATTAACTTTCCGTCGGTATGTAGTATT
>JAOQMS010042731.1:0-13149 GCA_027563885.1 Erythroxylum longipes
CATCAGAAAATCCATAGTCACCCTTTGCCACTTCCACTCAGGAATGGGCAATGGCCTTAACTTGCCTGAAGGTGCCTAGTGTTCGGCCTTAACTTATTGACACACTAGACACTTGCTCAAATATTCTGCTACATCTCTCTTCATGCCGTTCCACCAAAAATGTTCTTTTAAATCTCTTTACATCCTGGTGCTACCTGGGTGCATGGCATAAGGCGCATTGTATGCCTCATCCAATGCTCCAGCTGCATTCATGGATCTTATGAATAGGGCCTTCAAGGAGTATCTGGATCAGTTTGTCATAGTTTTTATATATGACATTCTGGTGTACTCCAAGAGTGAAAGGGAACATGAGGAACATCTCAGGATAGTACTGCAGAATCTGAGGGAGAGGGAACTTTATGCCAAATTCAGCAAATGTGAATTTTGGCTCCATAAGATGGTATTCCTTGGACATGTAATTTCTGAGAATGGAGTACATGTTGATCCAAAGAAAATTGAAGCAGTGGTGAAGTGGTATGCACCCAAGACAGTGACGGAAGTGAGGAGTTTTTTGGGTCTGGCAGGTTGCTATAAGAGGTTTATGGAAGGATTCTATATGATTGCTGCTCCACTAACTAGGTTATTGAGGAAGAATCAAAAGTTTATTTGGAGTGATGAGTGCCAGAAGAGCTTCGAGGAGCTTAAGCACAGATTGACAAGTGCTCCAATTCTGACTTTGCCTGTGGGAGATGAGGTTTATACAGTGTATAGTGAGGCTTCAAGAAAGGGTTTGGGTTGTGTATTGATGCAAGGAGACAAGGTAATAGCATATGCTTCGCGGCAGCTAAAGCATTATGAGTTAAATTATCCGACCCATGATTTGGAATTGGCAGCGATGATTTTTTCCTTAAAGATTTGGAGACATTATCTGTATGGGGTTCAGACGAGGATCTTTACTAACCATAAAAGTCTCAAGTACTTACTAAGTTAGAAAGAGCTGAATTTGAGACAAAGAAGGTGGATTGAGTTGCTTAAGGATTATGATTTGTTGATTGAGTACCATCCAGGCAAGGCAAATGTCGTGGCGGATGCCTTGAGTAGGAAATCATCAATAGCCCATGTTCAGACAGTTTATCTGCCGTTATTGGAAGAGATGGCTAAGCTTAGGATAAGTTTGAAGCAGGAGGAACCTGATTGTATTGTTGCTACCTTCAGAGTGAGACCGATAATCAGAGAGAAGGTTAGGGAGTTGCAAACACAAGATGCAGAATTGAGGAAGCTCCGAGAAGAAATTCAGAATGGTAAGAAATCTTAAGTGGTAGTGAGGGATGATGGACTCATGACTGTAGGGAATAGGCTCTGATACCATAAGTGTTGGGACCCCGCCCTTACGAGTCACGTGCCCGACGTCCTAAGTGACATCTGGACACGCATCCCACAAATATATCCAGAAATAGGTAAAGTGAGTTCTTTTTGAGGATTGGCTGGTGTAGGCATGCCACCTTTGTGAGATACGCGTCTAGATGTCACTTAGAACGTCGGGCACGTGACTCGCAAGGGCGGGGTCCCAACAAATTAACACTTAATACATAATAAATTAAACTCTAAAACATGATGCAAATCACACCTATCAACAATCCCACATTTAATCTTAAACACAATCATTCAAGTTATATCAAATCGTTAATATGCAAAATCTGTGTCTAGGGGCTTTGAACTAAATATACAAATTAATCAAGATCCAAGTGTTAATTTATTTACCCTTTTCAATTGTACACAAACATTAATAATTCTTTGGTCATTCATACTCTGTAACTATTCCTAAGTATATTTTCATGAAAAGTCAAGTTTATTACAAGTCTGGTAGTTTTTATTAGAAAACACATTTTTTATTTAATTAATTTATTGAACATGGACTTAGTCTTTTTATGCGAAGCAAACATTGGTAATGAATGTCAATCTGGTTACTCGACTAAGTCATGTTTTTATTAAGCTACTTAGTTGGAATGTCATTATAGATTTTTGACGCAGAGGCACACATTTATGGTGCATGTCAATCTGGTTACTTAACTATATCATGTTCTCAATTAGCTACTAGCTCTATTTATAGCCTGAAGGTCAGCGGAATAGTTATTTATTTAAAAAACATTTTTTTATTGCCTACTTTGTTGTTTTAACTTCTCTGTCTCTCCCTCACAGTTTTACATCCTTCTTTTATGTTAATCCTATACATCACCATAGTAGGGCTAATCCCCTTAATATCAGAAATTTGCCACCTTATGGCTCTAATCCTCTTCTTAATGGTCTCCACCACTTTCTCTTCTTACTCACAATCCAATTGGTTAGAGAATAATGGGTAGGGTACGATTTTTACCTAAAATGATGTATCTCAAGTGGGAAGGTAAGGGTTTAAGCTCTAAAGTGGGTGACTTAACAATGGAAGGCGGTGTGGGTGTATCTGTTCTCTCCAACTTCTCTAACTCAATTTCCTCACATAATTCCTCTTCTCTCATACTCTCATCCCTGTACACTTCAATAACTTCCTCAGCTTCCTCTTCAACCTCCTTCACACACTCATCCACAACATCAATTTTCATATATGCAGTACCATCCATCGATTTCTTCAAAGATTTAGACATGTTAAGTTCAACCTACTCATCATTAATTCTTAAAACAATATTTCCTTCATGCACATCAATTAATTCCCTACCAGTATTCATAAAGGGCCTACCCAAAATCAATGGACAATTTCTATCAGCTTCAAAATTTAATGCAACAAAATCAACAGGAATGATAAATTTATCCACCTTTATTAACACGTATTCTACAACTCCAAATGGCCTCTTGATGGATTGATCCACAAGTTAAATGAGCATGGATGTTAGCTTAACCTCTCCTAATCCTAATTTCCTAAAAATAGGCATCAAGTTAATATTTGCACCTAAATCATATAAGCATTTTAAAAATTCAAAATCACCAACAACACATGGAATAGTAAAACTTCCTAGATCTTGTAGTTTTGAAGGCATTGTGCTTAAGATGATTGAACTAAAATTTTATGTCAAGGTTACCATCTGATTGTCCTCCCAAGTGCATTTATGTGTGATTATGTCCTTAAGAAACTTTGTATACTTCGGTATGCTCTCCAAGGCTTCCACCAATGATAAATTAATCTGAAGCTTCTTCAGTTTCTCCAAAAACTTAAAAAACTAAGTGTCTACCTGATGTTGTCTCACCTTTTATGGGTACAGAAGTTTAGGCTTGTAGGGTGGTGGTGGTACATATGACCTCTCTTCTACTTTCTCTTCTTCTATCTTGTTGCCTTTCTCCTTCATTTAACTCTACTTTTACACACTTGACTCCTCCAGTCGGTTGTCACTTCAAAGTGTGATGGTCTTGAGTTGTTCCTTTGGGTTGGATTCAGTGTTGCTAAATAGGCTGCCTACATTTCTAGAAGACAAAGCAGTAGCAAGTTAACTTACTTAAACCTCCAAATTGTGTATGAAGTATGGTTCTTCAAGATTTGGTCAAATTTGGCATCCTAGCTCGCAAACATTCATTTCTGATTCTTTTCCTACCTTTTTTGAGTTTCCTCTTAGCTTGAAAATTTAGACCGCAATTCATCCATTAACTTGTCCATTTAGCTCTTTAAAGATCCAAGACGGTCTTGCTAAAACCAAGACGATCCTTGTGGTTTTACTTGGCCACCTGCATTTTTAGTACTCCAAGAAAAATTTGAGTGATTTTTCAACACCAGATTATAAGTGTTAGGAGTATGGATTGTTACCTCGATGTGGTTAGCCCAAGTAATTTACCTGTTCTGTGCTACTAGCTCCTAACAGGAAGTATTATACCGTGCAATAGTTGTCATGCCTATATAACTCACAGTGGACCTGTATGGCTTTAGTTATGGATGAATAAGCTCCTTGCATATTGTTCAACTGCTTGGTAAGGGCAATAAGTTGAGATTGCAAGGCTGTGACGGAATCAATTAAAATCATGCCTTTTTGTTACTTTGTGCCTTATCCCTCCTGTGAGCACTTCTTTGCAACTCTTTGAACCTCTTCTAAGCTTCATATAATGACTCTCTATCATGTTGCTGAAAGTTTTTAATTTCTTTAATGATCCGCATAGTCTTTGTCAATAGGAAGTACTTGGCAAGGAAGGCTTAGGCTACTTGCTCCCATGACGTAATCTAAGAAGTACTAAGTGAGTACTACCATGCCTTGTCTCAATCTCTCAAAGTTAATGGAAATAATATAAGCCTTACAGCATTATCAGACATCCCTTGGAATCTAAAAGTGTCGCATATCTCTAAAATGTTTCCTAGGTGGTCATTGGGATCTTCAGTTGATAACCCGTAGAATTGAACACTGTTCTAAAGTATGTTCAGTAGTGCCGACTTGATTTCAAAATTTTTTGCTATAATTGCAAGCCTTGTAACTCCTTGTGGACTAAGTGTGAGCCTCATAAAATCCATCAATGTTCTCTAAGCCCCTCCTTGTTCTCCTTCTTCTGCCATATTTCTTTATATATTGTCTTGTTGTTTTGCTCTTCTCAACTCTCGTTCATGCATTGTGATATCTGATAACTCTTTGTTACTAAATCAATAGTACCTTCGCGTGCTCCTTTTATTCATACACCTGCAAATACATAAGGAAAAGTATTAAACACTCTCAAATTAAAGTTACCCAAACTAAACAATATACTAAGCAAACAATCCTCAGCAATGGCGCCAAAAACCTGTTAATTGCAAAACCAATTCACTAGTTTTATACTCAAATTACAAGTATACAGGGTGTAACTTGTAGTAAAAAATAGATATCGATCCCTCAGAGATTGTGTATAGATGCTACTTAATTTAGGCTACTTCATTTAAGAACCAATTTTAATGAATATAAACTAAAAAATTAAACTAAATCAAGATTCAACAATTAGAAATCACTTTTTTCCTATCTTATCTCCATCCTACCTTGTTAATTGAATTGTGCATCAACTAAAATGTCCTGATGTATTAACTACCCTCTCTCAAGGTGTAATTAATTGTCCCAAGCGAAATTAAATGGAAATGATTAAGCAATCTCTCAATCTACAAAATAAGTCCACCAATTTAACTAGTTAAAAAGTTATCCTATAAGTAATCAACTAATTAGCTAAGATCTATCTTTAAAAAATCAATTAGCTTGATGAATGTAGGTCTATAGAGTGGTAATTCTCATTGTACAACCCTACATAATTTACCCAATTCAATTTCTCAATATATTGCACGGTATAAGCTCAACAATCTTCAAACGCATCATTCATTCAAATCAACAAAGTCAGAGTTCAATAAGTAGTTCAAAAGCAAACTTTACAAATAACCCAGCTGCTCATAATGTCATTAACATCCCCAACAACCAACAAATCCATAATAAAGATGCTAGAAGAGAAAAAAATGAAATAAAAACTAGATGAAGCAAGCTCCTCCTTTTATTTGCCCAAATCTGGAAAATCTAGAGTTGGTGTTCTCTTTTCCCAATTTGGAATGGAAATCTTGATTATCTACCTCTCTTTAGGCTCTAAATCTGTTTTTTAGTTCAAGGAGGCAAGTTCTTATGAATTGTCTTCAGTCTTAGAGATTTTTGCCCTTATATACTCACAAGAACCTAAGAAGAAGTGAAACTTGCATGTCTCTTTGAGTTAGGGATCCCACAATCATAGGAATTAGTATGAATCCCACAATTGTGGGTTCTTGTCTTACAATTCCTCCACTTCTCTTCTCCTCTCTTGGTCCCTAGCTCAATCACAAAGGTGGCCACCCTCCATTCCTACATCAAAAGGATCAATTCTTACCTTAAATCAACATCAAACATAAAAGAATAATCATGAAGATCAAACTAAACAAAAACATGCGATATAAGTCCTAAAATATAACAATAATAACCTATTATTGAACAAACACATGCCAAATACTTAGAAAAATACACACTAATGCACAACTATCACTGCCTCCACCACAACCTTTAGAGGGAGTTCCTTTTGCAAATATTCTACAATGGAGCGAAAGGTGAACTATAAATGCAGCTGTAGGAGGGTCTTTAATGAGGAAACTATTGATGCAACTCATAACCTTTTGGAAGAGTTAGCAAGCAACAGCTACATGTGGTCAAATGAAAAGAGTAGATAAAAATCCAAGGAGTAAAAAAGGATGATTCCAATTGACTCGATGATAGCCTTACAAGAATAGATTACCGCCCTCACTAAGCAGTTAAGCAACATACAAGGAGCTTCTTCATCCACAATCAAGGCCACATAATTACAACGTGAGTTATATAAGCAAGACAACTATGGCATAGTTTAATGCTTCTTACTAGGAGCTAGTGGTATAGAACAAGTAAATTACTTAGGCTAATCGCAAAGAGGTAACAATCCATACTCTAACGCTTATAATCCTGGGTGGAAAAACCACCAAAATGTTTTGTAGAATACTAACAATGCAAGTGTCCAAGTGAGAGCACAAGGACCTCTTAGATTTTAACAAGACTGACATGGTCTTTGGAGATAAAAATGAACAAGTTAATGGATGTATTAGGTTCAAAATTCTTAAACCAAGAGGAAGGTCAAAGAAGACAAAAAGAGAGTCAGAAGAGAATGAAGGCAAAGTTTGACCAGAATGCTAGGAACCACGCTTCATCCATCCACAAATTAGAGGTACAGGTAGATTAACTTACTATTGTTTTATCTTTTAGGAATGCAGGAAGCTTACCAAGCAACACCAAGGCCAATCCAAAAGAACAACTCAAGGTGATCATACTTAGGAGTGGCAAGCAATTGGAGGAGCCAAGTGTACAAAAGGATAGCCAACAAAAGGAGAAAGGTAAAGGCAAAGGGATAGAAGAAAAGAAGGTAGAAGAGAAAGAAGAAGAGAAGCCAAATGTGCCACCACCACCCTACAAGCTTAAGATTCCATATTCACAAAGGATGAGACAACATTATGTGCACACTCAATTCTCCAAATTATTAGAGAAGTTTAAGAAGCTTAAGATTAATTTGTCTTTGGGGGAGGCATTGGAGTGTATGCCAAAGTATGCAAAGTTTCTCAAGGACATATTAAAGCACAAACACACTTGGGAGGATAATCAAATGATGACCTTGATAGAGAATAATAGTAACGCCAAACTCTTTGAGCGCTTTTGTATTAGTTAGTACTTGGAGATACTACTATATATTAATATATACATGGTTATATATGAGTTCAAAAATGTATTTTAATCCTTTCAGTATATATGTTCGTAATATATAATGTTATATGCCCTTACATGAACTTAGAGTTCATTGGTGTGCAAAATCTTGGAGACTTCTGACATATAAGCTTCTAAGTGTGTAAAACTAATTCCATTGGATAGATATGGCCATGGTGGCCAAGTTAAATGTGTTTTAATCCTTTAGAGGTTATTTGACTTGATTTATAGACTTACTGGACATTTAGAAAGCTTAATTGGAATAGTTGACGTACATAAGGGATTTAAAAGTAATTTTTCAATTCATGGAGGAAAAATATGTAATTTTATAAAGTTAAGGGGCTTAATTATAATTTTCAAATTTTCAGGGACCAAAATGAAAATGAAAGTTTTGGTCATTCTCAAATTTTGGGCTTAATTGCAAATTTAGGAAAAGTTTAAAGGGTATAATGGTAATTTCACATAAGCTAAAGGCAAAAAGGTAAATTCACCATGTTTGGTCAGAGAAGAGTCAATAGTCTAGACATCCTTGTGTGTGGCCATGCACCCCACCATTTATCATTAAAACACTTTGTTTAATTAAAAGAAAGGAGAATAAAGGAGAAGAGAGGAGAAGAAGAAAACTTTCAACCATCACCCGATTTCCACCATTTTTTGATTCTGCATCTCAAACCAAGGTGTTCTAAGTTAATTTGTGATCAAGAAACTCAGAGCTATCATTAGATTTGAGAAATGTTCAAAGGATTTTAAGATATCACCAAAGGAAAGTTTAGGTAAATTTTGTCTCATCTCTCTCTACATTATGATTTTGAGTTTGGTGTTAAGATATGTTGTTCTCCACGATTGAATATGCAAGTAATATGGTTTAGATGAATGAAATGAGTCATGGATAAATCTCCTTAAGCTAAAACTGAGATATCCTCTCTTTGGTGAAAGTTTGTAAAATTTTGAATATCTTTTAAAATTGATGGTTTAAATGAAGGGAATTGGATTTCATGGAGTGGTGAAATGTGTTGTTATTTGGAAGTGCTTATTTTATAAAAATATAGGAGCATAAATTACTATAATAAAGTTTTGAAAATATGACTTGAAAGTCATGCACATTAGGTGCTTGATAAAATGCCAATGTGAACTTGGCTTAGAATTTAAGGATTGTAATGGTGTGCATTGGAAAGAGGTTTTCATGTTTATTTAGAGTAAACTTGAATTTTTGCATAGATTAATGAGTAGTGACTTAATGTTCTTGGATAAAATGTGCTTAATTATGCTTTGAAATGTGTAAGTATTGGATCAAAGGCATTAAATGCCTTGGAAAATGCAAAAGAAAGTGTATGCAAATAATAAGAGAAGTAAACATGTGAGAAGCTTAATGGTCAAGTCCTAAAGCTTAAAAATAGTGATAATTGTGTTTTATACACTTATGTGATGACGTATAAATATGAGATACATGTTTGAGTAATAAATACGTTACATATGGTATGTATAAAGGCTCAGGAGTTGTGGATCAAAGAGCTTATACCGAGGATTGTTGAAGTCAAGGGAGTGTGCACCTTCTTTTAAGGTGAGTTGGGGAAAACATATCTCTCAAATGGGACTAGAACAAGCCAAGACATGCATAATGACTTGTATGTGAATTTTGAACCTAGGCAATGTATAATAGAATTGAATCTCAAATAAATGCTAGTATGCTTATATATTTAATTAACAACATTGATTTGAACAACTTTGCACTTAGTGTGAAAAATATGATTTTCAATGCATGAAATATGTTTTCGAACTTACATATGCATAACTGAGTCATATATGTTGCGTGCATATGTTCTCTTTT
This sequence comes from Erythroxylum longipes, assembly GCA_027563885.1. Classification (NCBI taxonomy): domain Eukaryota; kingdom Viridiplantae; phylum Streptophyta; class Magnoliopsida; order Malpighiales; family Erythroxylaceae; genus Erythroxylum; species Erythroxylum longipes. The sequence continues at coordinate 9,028 of JAOQMS010042731.1, forward strand.
GGCTTATAGCCATGGCAAGGATCCATTTTATCGGTTGGACCTATAAATAAAAGCATGGTAACTTACTTGATTTTAGTTTTAAATATTTGTATATGATTCTTTTGTAATTGGTGAGGTACGAATTAGCCATTCGTGTGCTAGTCACAATAGATTAAGGGACTCCTATACCTTTTAGCACTGGTATATAAAAGTTGAGTCATCATAATGGCACCTTTCTACTGGACTTGTAGGTGATTACATACCTAGAGGTCTAGTCATTGACGAGCTTATCACTTAGGGTCATGACACTCTTATCGACTGTAGCCTGGACTCAACACATATAAAAGTCGAGCCAACACTAGGTTGACTAGTGGAAACACACATAACTATTTTAGCTTATTCTCATATTTGGATTACTGACGAGATTTTATTTTACATGTGATGCTTTTCTACTCTTGTGTACTAGAACTGGAAACTATGTTCAATGAATGAGTGATTAATATGCTAGGCCTATGTGGTTCCTAACCAGTATAGGATGAGTCATAGACTAGGCCTATGTGGTTCCTAACCAGTATAGGATGAGTCATAGACTAGGCCTATGTGTTCTATGTCATGTATGTTCACTTCATAGGTGGTTATATGCAAGTCAGATACTTAAAACCATCCTTAAGTTATTTAGACTATTTTGGTGTGTATCAGGTGCTGTTTACGATATATGTTTTTCCTGTTCACTGAATACATAGTGTACTCACCCACTTCACTTTCCTACCATGCAGGTTAAATTTGGTGAGCTTGAAGCTCTGAGTGGTTCGTGTGGTCTTTTGAAATTTTTGGGGTATTATCGCACGTGGGTAGCTTCTGTTTTGTCCTTCTATTATATAATGGCTCATGATTATGTTGATATTCTTTATAATTTTGTAAATTAACTCTTGACTATCCTATAGGTAAATGACCTTATGTATGAACCTTTTGTATTGTCGTTGAGGTTGCTCTTAAGTAGACTTTAAAGTCCAGAAGTTGTGGTAGAGTTTTAATGTGAATATAAAAGTGTGTTTAAAACTAATTTGTAGGTGTCTTAATGGAATTTTGGGATTTTCAAAATACAGTCGTTATGCTGTCCAATTGTTTTTAAAGATATTCAGTTAGCCATACATATTCGGGTTATGGCAATTAAATTAGTATCAAAGCTAGGATTTTATGTTTTCAAAAGTTTTATTACCATTTTCAAAAGGTTATTGAGCCATTACAGTAGAGTCTAGTTATTGACGGTCTATGGTCGAGAAGTTGAGTCCCAGATCATTAAGTTGACATCCTTAACGATCGGATGATTTCGACCTTCGTGAGTGTACTTATCAACATTCCTTGGGGTGTAAGGACATCAGATAAGTTAGGCTTAGTATGATCTATTTTATTAAATAACGTCTTTTTTTCTTCGATTTTATAGTGATAGCATGGTTGGACGAGGAAGGGGAAGTTGTCACAAGGCTGGACTTTTACGACTCGAGCCAGAGGAACATAGCACTGAAGTAGTCACATAACCTACAGTTGCTAGCTCTTCAGCTCATTGGTAGCCTCATACTGAAGCACCATCAGAAGTAGCGCCACTGGGTTTTTCACCAGTGTTGAGGGAGGCTCTACAGTAGGTGATGACATGCTGACCTAGTGGGCACAGTACACTGCGTAGTAGTAGCCTGGGGCTGGAGTGCCACAAATGCCACCATAGGTACTGCCACCTCAACAGCTAGTAGTGGTACCTAGTCCTGTGCCAGAGCAACATCCGATGCTTAAAATCTCGAGGTATATTAATGAAGCAACGAAACTTAGGTATGGTACCTTTGATGGATGCAGTGATATTATCGAGGGAAAAACTTATATGAGACAGACCGCAGAGACATTCCATGATATAGGACTGTCTGACGAGATGAAGCTGAAGGTAGTTGTTCGATTTCTGGAACATAATGCTAGAGTCTAGTGGGAAAATGTCCGGAGACGCTACCATAATCAGATTTCCTAGGTGGATTTTATCAATGAATTCATCGGACAACATTATACCAGCTTTGATAGAGATCAAAAGAATGTTGCCTTATTTGTACTAACACAGGGGAATAGGTTGGTGTATAAGTTTGAGACAGAATTGAGAGAGCTTTCCACCAATATCCTGAACTACATGGCAGATGAAAAAAATTTATGTGTTCGGTTTGAAACTGAATTGCATTTGGAAATCCAGAAAAGGATGATGGTTACCCCCACCACCATATTTAGTGAGATGGTTCAGTCAACCAAAAGAGCCGAGAGGTTAGTGAAAGAACGCGGGAGATAGTGGGAGGAAAGTAATCAAAAAAGGAAGGGTGGAGGTCCCTTTAGCCAATAGCTTAAGAGGAGCTGGGGTAGTTTAGCTCTGGGTAGTACTAGAAATGCTGCATCATCACCTGTCAGTTTACGGTCACCACGACCAGGAAGTCAGAGCACTGCCCTACTACCAACTCTGTTTCTTCAGCTTGACCGTCTCAATCCGAACAGTGTAGAAACTATAGAAGGGTACATTCAGGCAAGTGTATGGGGCCGAGAAAGTGTTTTCAGTGTAGAGAGCCAAAGCACTTGAGGAGAGATTTTTCACAACTAGCTTGGACTTCAACTCAAGAGGGAGATAGCTCGGTGTAACCAGTAAAACACTAAGGGAGACTACTAGAGCAGGTTTTCAGCCTTCTGAATCCACACAGAGGACCGGTGTAGGCAGTAGTATACCTCTAATAGGTCAGTAGCATTCTTTGTGAGCTCAATCACGAGTTTCTGCAATGACAGAGAAGAACGTTCGAGCTAATTTGGACATGATTACATATATTTTTAAGATGAACATTTTTATGTTGTTGTATTGTTATATTGTGATGCATGTTCTGTATAGTACTGGTAAATTCGTAAATAGTATGAGCTACTAATGCATAGTGTTATATGGTATTATATGTGTTATCAGTAGAGATGCTAAAATTTTGATCGACACTAGTTTACAAAGGTCTTTTGCCAGAGTGACCTTCGTCAAGGACATTAGCCGTCCTTTGAATCTGATAGATCCCACCTCACTATAGTCACTCCTCTTTGAGAGCAAGTGGCTTATGATGAAGCATATATGGCCTGTGAGATAAAGGTCAGTGAGGTTGTGTTAGAGGTAGATTTTATTCCCCTCGATCTCCAAGATTTCAAGGTGATATTTTTTATTGAATTTACAAAATTGTCTACTAGTTTTACGTTCAAAAACTACAAGTATACGGACTTGTAGTTAAAAAGAAGACACCAATCCCACGGGGATTGATTCCTAGACACTACTTAATTTAGATTATACTTTGTTTAAGAAACGAAATTGTTTACTAAAAATAAACTGGAAAATTAAATCAAAATTAAATGACTAACAATGAACAATAGAAAATACCGAAATGTAGAAAATTGGAATATAAGGTTTTGAACAACTAGAGATCACTTTCTCCCTATCTTATCTCCCTCTATTTTATTAATCGAATTATGTCTCACCTAAGATGTCCAATCATATTAACTACCATCTCACAAGGTGTACTTAATTGTCCCTAATCCAATTAAATGAAGTTGATCAAGCAATCTCTCAATCTACCAAATCACTCCACCAATTTAACTAGTTATTAAGTTATTCTATAGGTCATCAATTAAATTAGCTAAGATATCTCTTTCAACTAATCAATTAATGTGATGAATGTAAGTCTATAAGTTACCAACTCTCGTTGTACAATCCCACACAAATTACCCTACTTAATCTCTCAATCTATTACAAGATATAAATATAATCAACATTCATCAAAGGCATCTTTTATTCAAATTAATAAAATAAGAGTTCAACAAGATAGTTCAAAAGTAATCCCTAAAAACAAATCAGCCACTCATGGTCTCTATAACATCACCAACATTCAAATTTTCCATCTTACAATGACTACAAGAGATAAAAAAATGATAGAAAATTGAATAAAGAAAACTCCTTCTCTTCTTTGCCAAAATCTGGAAATTTTGATGTTGATGTGTTATTTTCCCAATTGTGATTGATGAACCTTGAGTCTCCACCTTCCTTAAGACTAAAAACTTGGATTTTTCACTCAAGGAGGCTCTTCTCTACAGACGGTTTTC